>ML784475.1:369933-383258 GCA_009831015.1 Picea engelmannii
AAAAAAAAAAAAAAAATACACCAAATTTCTATAAATAAAAATATTATAAATATGATATTTACATAGAAATATTGTAACATTGTAAATATAAATATCTTAATAATAATTAAAATTGTATATTTATTTACATATTTGTATTTACATAACGTTATGAGTTTTCAGTTTTACAAAATTGAGTGAGCATATAAAGAGTAGATCCATATTAAATTATCAAAAACTTTATATCTTAAAAGATTTCATATTAAAAATTGTTTATATATTTTTTTATTGAATTATATTTTAGTGATGGGATATGGTTTAGTCATGAATTGAGGGAGTCTATCATAACTACTAATTTGAGTTTAATTCTTAGTGTCTATGTGTTTGATAATCCCTTAAATGGAATGTTTTATGAGCTTGGTATCTTCTTTAGTAAAATAAGATATTTTTTTGGAAAAAGAAAAACATATTCATTTAATTTTACAATATATCGTATATTTCTAATATGATTATTATTGATTCAATTCAAATAAAGAGTGAAATTTTTGAGATAATTTAATATGGGTATTTCATAGTTTAACTTATTATTACTTTTTTGGGTTTTTAATGTGTATAAATTTATGGGTCAATATATTTTGAGCGAACTAGTCACTTTGTATCAAGGCAAAAAGGGGAAGATAGAATCAGAATGAAATCCCTGGGATATATTAAAGTAAAATCAAGGTAAAAGTGCATTGAGAATTGTTTATGGGAGATTGGTTAGTTAGTAAAGTTATTCCCCCACCAAGTTTCATATCCCCCCATATTCAAGTTTGCCCCTTGTGGGTCAATGCATCCACTTAATTGAGTTGTTTAATGTGATTAGGACTAAATGCAAGTCCTGAGTGGTTTTGGAAAAATATATATTCCTAGTCATAGTTGCTTAATTGAAACATATCTTGTATGCTAGACATATATGCTTGTTGATAATGTTGATGTTGCAACCTTACTTTAGGTCATCAATGTAAGCTCCTATTAGTACATTGCAAAGTCTCCATTTTGTTTTGGAAGTACTTCTAAGAACATAAGTATTAGTTAAATCCCTTCTTTTCCCAATGATGAATCATGTTCTAGATTCGAAATGTGAAGTACTATGGATTTGGACTCGTGGTATGAAAAGTGTGACTCATGTTGATAAATCTTTTCACTAGTCAATTACATACAAATGGAATTTATAATTTCCAAACGATGAACAAAAGGAGCATAAGCCATTGATCTCAAATTTAGTAAATCATGGGTGTATAACAGAGGTTTTCAACTTCTGAGAAATTGTATACTAGTGTGCCAACATGTTTAACTCTAAGTATTGAGTGGTAAGGTTGGACAAGGAATGTAAAGTTGGTATTCCCCTTACACCATCTACATTTAGGAGAATGTTGAAGTTTCCAAAGGTAACAAACATTTTTAATATGTTGGAGGCTAATTATTTTTTGCAAGCAAAATGGTGGTGGTTTTGGCAATATCAACAAATTGTTTTCTGAGCCCTAACCTAAAATACTAAAACTGTAATTAGTATTACTAAGTTAGCAAACCCTTGAGAGGAAATGCTATGCATGAAATTCTTATTCCCTAATCAAAATTCCTTATTTAATTCATGGATCCTATAATAACTATTCTTATAAAGAAATAAATGAAAAACATGCATATTATAGCTTCACATAATTTCCAGCATAAGGATACTATTCATAGCAAGATAATGTCTAAGAACTCAATTTGTTACGCAGTTGTATCTAACTGTGAATCGATATTCAACTTAGCCAATGATTGTGAAAGATTTCATTCTCTATATTCATTTAAACAAATAAAGTACAAGTGTCAGGACTCATCTCCGATAACACTTGGCTAGGGCCACAGAGAGGTCACTGTAGGAGATTGTAACTTGTTTTCTCATATAAGGAGAGATTGCATTGGGTCACCACCCACATAGAATACCTAGCTAGGTTTTCTCTTATCACTAGCACATATCTCGATTTCCCTCTCATCCCCAAGTATATGATCCAATTTCAAATAAATACCAAGATGAAGTGTGGCATAACTAATAAGGCACAAGGTGCCTAACATCTAAAAAAGAGACAAAGAGAGAAAATCACTCTAGTTGGTATAATGAGAAACCCTTTAAGTAAAAAAAAAAAAAAATTGAAATAGAAGAGATTAGAACATATTACTTAGCTTTATTCATCTAATAAAGTCCTTTTTATAGTAGTAATTTCCTAACTGGAAGAAATAATAATCTAAGTGCACGTAGCTATAATTTTGGAGGAAATTATAAATAATGGAGATGGGTGTTGCTCGAGGGATGAAATCAATGATAAATAATGCAATTCATGTAGATCGAGGGTTGAAAGATGCAACTACCCTAACAAATTTTATTGGTTTGCTTGGGGATTATGCTATCATGAAGTGGTGTGCTTTCCTAGAGGGGCATGTTGAGTGAAAGGGTGTCCATGTTCCCTATCAATTCCTCCCAATTTAACTTGAAAGTGTCTCTGATTTCCTCTTGGTTTAGGAATGGATCTAAGGGAAGAAAGAACATTGTGAGACATGGCCAACAATTCTAAGTGTGGCATTGTAAGAAAAGGCGTAGCTACTTGGAGAATGGCACTATGGTGGAAAGCTGAGTGGCTAGTGTGATTGTTATTGTGTGGATTTTCCCTTTGGTAATGACCTGTAATTGTTATTACTAGGAAAATTTTGAAGTGTTGTGATGGAGTAAGAATGTTACATATGTGGAGAGAGAAAGACAATGGAACACACAAATATGTGAAGAATTGTAGTCCATGCAGGAAGTGAAAACATGAGAGAAGCTTAACCAGAGATGTGCATAGTAGATAATGTACAAGTCAAGGGTGTAGATTGAATAACTAAGCAATGTTGAAGAATTCCAATGTGTCTAGGAGACAAATCATCATTCCCTTTGATCCCTAATCAAGTGCAAGAAACCTTGTGAGCACCTATGGTGAATTGGTGTCATCATGACAAAGAAAAGGCTCTAATGCGGTGGTTTGAAGCTAATATAAGAATGTGTTTGGTGGTAAGATATATCTCACTACTAAAGAAGATGGTGGTAGCTCTGAGATGGTTCTAGATGCTTGGATTATGAGAGGATGAGGTAGGTATGTTAGGGATAACCTCAAGGTTGTTTATTCCTGCATATATAGAGCTGGGGGTGCAAGATGAGGGATGTGATATAGGGGTAATTAGGTGAGAGGGTGGTACGACATGAGCTGCTAATGTGACCCTAAAGGTTGAGTGCACATTACTACAATATCTTGCCACTGTGCTTTGGAAAGGATGTGATAGACTTGATGGAGATATAGAATGCTTAAGGATTTGTATATGGTAAGGGTGTTCATATCTAATCTTGTAGTGATCTAGAATTGTTGCTCGCTTGTATGATAATGTGCATAATTTTTCGTAGCATTGAGGTGATCATTATCAACTGAAAGTGTCATGTGCATGATATGATGTGTTTCTCCCAGAGTGTGAACAAGTAAACTCCAATTATTATGGTGCATAATGGATATGGAATTTGTTTTAGGGTCCAATTGCGCTAAAGTGGTGATGTGTATCCATGTTGGTGGAGTGTAAATACAAAGAGAATGTGTATAGTCATGGTTGTGTTGTGCTAAAGAATGCACAATGTAATCTGGGAAGAATTGTAGAGGCCATCTAAGGTGTAGTATCGATGTGGAAAATATCTAATCGAGTAGATGTAGCAATAGAATGCTAAGGTTGTGGCATTGTTGTTGCCACAGAAAGAAGAGTTGCAGTGTTACCTATATACTTGTAGTTTTAAATTGTTGGAAGGGGTAGCTTGTAGTGAGATGAATCATGTAGCTAATGAGAAACAATGACTAAAGGAATTGTTGTCTGCAAAAGTGTAGAGGTTGGGTGATATTTCTTGTTACTCCCGCGTGTTGTTATAAGAGGTTGTGCAAATAAGGATTTGATAGAGGTGTTGCAACTATCATTGTTGTAACCATTGAAAGTATGAGGGAAATTAGGTTGTGAGGTATAATAGAGGATATATTCACGTGGGTGTGTGGCAAAGAAAAATAAAGGTTGAGTTAATATGGGTTGGGGAGGCTGGGGACTTATATTGAGAGTAGTAGAGTGAGTGTGTTGGGGTAGAAGGATGAGAATGTATTGTTTGGAGATTCTAGAAGAGGGAAAGCTCTACTAGATGAGATAGTTATATGGGAGGTACAACTGAGAGAAAAAGGCATTTGTGCAAGTTGACTTGTCGGGTTACAACATTACGAGGAAGAGGTATTGCAATAGAGGTAAGTTTATAGGTTTTATCGTCGTTAAAGAGTTGATAGGTATTGTGGCAAGCATTGTATAAAGTGTTATGTTGCCATTGATATGGTATTCTCAATATTAAATCATAATAGTGGAGGGGAGAGACATTGCAATTCAATAGTTTCTTGGAAAGGACTTATGGAAAAGATGACTACATGAAATTTACTATCAAAAGACATTGACCATCCTATTGTACCCATCCTAGATAATAAGGAGAGAGGTGAGCATTGGTGGGTAATTGAAGATGAGCTACAAAGCTATGGGAAATGATATTCTTTTGGATACCAATGTCAAGGATTATGATGGCAAGTTGCTTTTTTATTTGACTATTGTGTGTAAAAAGGAGACCCAGAGAGGGTGAGGAAAGTTCATTGGTCATTAAGAGTAGTGGGGGATATATCGTAGTAGGGTTTGGAAGAGGGATTATTTTGTGTCAGGGAGAAGGGTTAGGAAATTTGTGTGCCTCAATATAATCAAGGGCTTTCCCATCCATATACAAGGATTTAGATGTAGCTTATCATTGTAAGAATGTTCACTCTGTAGTAGTGTGATTTGGAGTCTTGATATAGTGGCACCAGTGTGTGGGATGAAAGAAGGAGAGGCCTCAATTATTAGAGTTAGTAGGGTACAATGTGTAAGGGGAATGAGAATTTCGAGAAGGGGTGGGGTTAGAGTTAGGGTTAATATTAGAAGAGGGAATGAAGAGAGGGTGCTTAAATAATTTTCTTTCCACTGTGAGGGCATGGATAAAGGATTGGTCTAAGGAGGCACTCTCAAATAATGCTAGTTCATTACAAAAAACTACCAACAAACCATAATTAAATTTAAGGATAAGTACCTATTCAGAGTCCTTGATATATAGTTGAAGTCTAAGCTTGGTGAAGAGCTTGATGTAATTTTGTACACTCTGACTTGGAACTTGGTGTATGTAATGTCCCTATTTTTGGATTCACGTGCCTTGCAGTCAGAGGTCGTCTTATGAGTTTATCTCAACCTGACCAGAGGAGTAAAATGAGGATAACAATTTGCTCGGGAAATTTGGAGGAGTTATATGGGGCCTAGGCTATCTCATTCACCATCTTTCATCATCAGGATCATTTCTGCACAGTTCACTCTTGGTTCTGTGGCATTCCAACGATTTTCATAATTTTGGGTTATTATTAAGCATATTTTAATTCATTACACTAAAGGTACTATTTGGATCTTGTTTCTTGGAGAAATACATTACCGTAATAGCTCGTTGGAACTGGGGCGAAAATATCTACATAGAAGGATGATGAAAAGTGACTTTCAGTGGCCGGAGAAGACATCAAGGTGAATTAATCACTTTTTGGAATAAAAAGGTTCATTATATTAATAAAGTGATTTTGTGAGAAATATTAAAGATGAATAAAAAGTCACTTGAGGGGAAAAAGGTGAAAAGGGGTATAAAGATAAATAGGAGCTCATATTCTCTCATTATGTTGATGATCATTTTCATTTACATCTTTAATCTCTGGCAGCTTGAGCATTTTGATGGTTTTGACTCGAAAAACCCTAGAGATCAACACAGAGGTGAAAGATCCCTCCTTTCCTGATCCAATCTTGGCCAAGGTGGTTAAAGATCCCACCCTCATCATTCTATACAACATCCAACATTCTTACAGATATTTCCTTGAGGAGGGATGAAATTGTTGGAGGTTTTTATTCAGGAAGGGCGCACCATCCACAGGAGATAGGTTCGATTGGATAGTTCCCTAAGGTGTTTAGGGCTTGGAGGCATTTGTCTTATCATTATTTCAGGAGCACAGACGAATTGTGGCTAAAGAATGGTGTATTATAGGCTGCTAGATATCTTTGTTGGAGCTAGATATGTTATTTTCAGTTAGGGAGATTCCTCTCTAAATCTAGTCATACCACTATCTCAATTGGGTTATCATTTCTCCAAGAGTTTGAGCTCAGATCTAGGAGGATAGAGCTTAGAGAATTGCTACAACCAAGGAGGGCATAGATCAAAGCCACTTTAGTAGTGATTTGATGAAGGGAATAAGCTTGATCTTACAATTACTTGGCATGCACCTTGTAAAGACCCTTGGGAGCCAATTCTCTATATCTTGTTGTATTTTTATGGTACTTTCAGCCACATCAATTTCTTTTAGAATATATTCCAAATTTGTTCTCTACTATATATATATATATATTCAGATTTGAAGTATTGTGGCTATTTTCTACTTATTGGCTTGTGTATCAATTGTTTATGAATATTATTCCCTTTGTGCAAAACACACACAAGCAATAAAAAACCCAAATATATACACTCAATGTGAGTACAAGTGAATAGTTGAGGAAAATTGTTTGACAAAATGCATCAACCAGAAATTTAAAATTTAAAGCATTCCACACACATATATTTGGGAATCTTACAGTGGTATCATAGCGAAGATTCCTCCCAACCTAAGAGATCTTCAATAAGGATTTTTTTTTTTTATGAATAGTCATATTGTCAGTATTGTCGATTTGGGGAGTTTCTCTGGACAACAACTTTCACCATCCTCATAAATTTATAATAGTTGGACAACGCTCTATTCTAAGAGTAATTTTATCTATTGAAGATCACATACATTTTCGACCTTTGGGCACCATTGTACCAGTAAACTTTGCATATATTACCCAACCCTCTAGCCAATAAATCAACTAAAATTTGAGATCACCTACAACCAGCAAGAAAGGATCATGTCATAAGGTTAGAACCATTTACACACAAAGTGTTTGAAAAAACACTCGAACCATATCTGACAAAAATTAGAGGAGCCCAGGTAGGGTATATTTTCAGTGGTCTAGGAGGATGGATATCCCAGAAAGGCTTAGGATAAAACTTTTGCAAGACTTGCAAAGAGCATCATAGCAGAATAAGAAGGAATTTGCATCATTGAGCGAGTGGATGTCAGAAAAATGTAAGAAGAAGTTTGGAACAGACAATAATTTGGAGGAAATACTTGCTAAAATTTGGGAGAACAAGTCTAAAATTTGGAAAACTTATCAAGAGAATAAGAAAAGAACATCAAAATGGTATGAAGGGTTACAGATGATATGGGTAGTTATGAAAAAGGAAGAGGAAATCACAACCAAGGCAGTCATGGCAGTGGAGATATCATTGCGTGTTAGTGGATTGACAGGGCCATAGATTGACTCTGTGAATGAGCATACACCAATCCATGATGAGGATGTGTGTGATGAGGATGACAGGATAGCAGCATTAGACATGCCATCATAGGGTCATGACATGAGCACCTGTGGTGGACAAGAGGATAGCACATCGGATCATGAGGAGGAGGTAGCATCTTCGCCTTGTGATGAGGTTCGGGATGATTTGGGTGTGGATACACCTAAGGGCGAAGGAGAATTGACACAAGGAAATTCATCTTTGGATCAGCGACTCACCTTATAGGATGTGCATATGGGTGATGATCAGAGTAGTGCAACAGATGTTGGTGAGTATGATAACAAGGGTTCCACATTTGATCCTAGTAGCAATACTAGTGAGTCGATAGGTCAGGACAGTAGAGATGTTGGCTCATATGAGTCACATTATTTGACAGGGAAGCTGAAGGTTAGAGAGGATATGATCATGGCAGCCATGAGACACTTAGATGATAGACATGCACTGGTGGCTAACTATTGTTGGAGAGCCAAGATGGCATAAGATAGTTTGGGAGGAGAGTTTTCCATTACAGATTTTCAGACACTTAGAGAGGGAGTGACGGTGATGAAATCCAACTACCAACATCTCCTTCTAGATAGAGATCATCTTCTCATGCTTAGTGAGATGTACCATGATGTGCTTAAAGTAAAGGATGAGGAAGTTGACAGAATTACCCAATAGCTTGAGATTACCTAGTATTCCTTGAAGAGCACGCAAAAGGCCCTTCAAGAATCAGGGATGCAGGTTGAGAAACTTTATATGGGGTTGAGTTGGGTACATCCCTCATCCTCCACATCAGATAGTCGGTCACATATGACAGCCATATCACAGGAGAATGTGTGTGGCATTTATTATTTGATGGAGGATCCTCGTGTGATGGTTGAATATGAGGAGCCTTTAGGTTTGCAAGCGATTGCAGAGAGGTAAGACCCATAGGTTTCTAATTATGCACATGATTTACATTTTGGGGATCAGGAGCCGCTTCTTTTGGAGATCCCATTAAAGGCTTGAGTCATGATCACTGATGAGACAGTTGAGTATATACCTTGTGGACCAACCAACAACGACGTATATGCGTCCAGGGATTGTGGGGACATGTATATTACAGATGAGGACACATCCATTTGGGATCCAAGTTTAGCTGACACTAGTTTAGTGTTTGATACAGTGACACATACAGGATATATAATGATATGCAGTGTTATACATCGGTATGAAATGGTGTGAAATGGTATGCAATTTTATGCAGAGGGGTACAATGATACATAGTGGGAGACAATGGAGTTTAGGGGAGAGTCATACTCACCCTTGATAGAGTATGGATGGTCCAGAGGAGGACAATCCACTCTTTTGTGGTAGTATAGGGACTCTGTAGGCCGTATTCTTACCAGCGGTATTGTTTGTGATTATGGAGAGAGTATGGTTAACCATATGTGTGAGGAGACTCCTTTGGAGTCATGTGATGGTATGGGGGTAGCGTGGAGTCTGGGTGACTTTTCAGATAGTCCATTATCGCATAGGGATGAGTTCCATGGAGTGGCACACTCCTTGAGGATCAATCTTCGATTGGAACATCACCAGGGCAGGGTCAATGAGCAGGATAGTAACGGGACTATTCTTAGGTATCTTTATGAGTTTTTGGTCATTCCCTTGGGGTTGATCAATGCACCTAACACTTACTAGATTTTCCTACAGTTGCAAAGGTTTCTATTTATGTTCTTTGATGCTCTCAATATATACAGCAAGAAATGGGAGGATCCCTTGAGGTAGTTGGATGAGACATGGGGCATTATAGACACGACATGGAGATCTTATTTAGGGCATGTGGTCAATGCACAGGATGACATGGGTATATTGAGGGATGACATGATCTACTACAAGGGTGATACATATTTAGTCCCCAAGGCCACACTTAGAGAGCTGATCATGAGGGTGATGCATGCTATTGCATCTTCGGTAGGACTTTTTGGGGACTTGTATGAGCATGAGGTACCAGAAAAGGAAGAGCTACTTTATAGGAAGGCATCTAGACTCCAGGTGTTGTTAGAGTACATTATCAGGAGTAGGGATAACATATTTCTCTGTGTGGTTTGGCAGGAACATGACATATTATCATGCATGGAGTTGATTCCTAGTATTCAGTTTCCATTAGTTGATTGCATACAGGGATCAAAGACGAGGCTCAACTAGATTCCAATAGTTATCAGTGTTGCACAACAATAGTCAACAGGCCTTGGGAGTGGTGGACTTCCAATTTGCTGGTGGGATTCGGGCATCCACCTAAGAGATATATTGCTTCATATAATGATGATGATGATTGACAGAGTTGTGATAGTGATTGGTCCACTTGATTTTTGGGATTTTAATAGAGAGGAAGTTGAGACTTACTCTATATGGAAAGATAGACTTTCTTTTCTAATACCCAGGATCGAGGCTAGCAATGGATTTACAGAATTAGAGTTCACTAAGACACCTTTGCAAGGGATGATTCAGGATAGTGGTTTCAGTCCCTTCACGAATTTTAGCTTGGGGTTCCAAGAGAAGAGGATGCAGACTGGGCATGTTTGTTCAGCAGTGATGATCAGAGTGGTGCAGTGGCAACATGGTGATTCCTTTCCAAGATTAGTTTGGGACCCTAAGATTTCATGGGTTGACAGTTGGGCAATTGGTACAGATAGGAGAGTCAGCCATTACTTTCATGAGCTTATACATTTGGAGCATTGGATTGGTGTCTTAGGTGGGATACTCTATGAGGGGTGGACCGAGTATTTACAGTATCTATTTTCTCTACTAATTGGTGGTCTTCATGAGGCCTCTTATGTTAGTACATTGCAGGACAATATTGTGGGTGGTAGGTGTTCCATGTCTTTTAGATTGGTTTGGGACCCAAGGATCACCCTTAGTTTCAGTTTGGTTCAACTTGTTGATCATAGGGTTGTGATGACATTGTTTGAGGACAAGCAATATTTGGGAAGGGAGGAAAGTAATGTCCCCATTTTTGGATTCCCATGCCTTGCAATCAAAGTATACCTTATGTGTTTATCTCAGCGTGACCAGAGGAGTAAAATGAGGATAACAGTGAACTCGAAAAATTTGGAGGAGTTATATGGGGCCTAGGCTAGCCCATTCACCATCTTTCATCATCGGGATCATTTATGCACAGTTCACTCTTGGATCTATGGCATTCCGACGATTTTCGTAATTTGGGGTTCTTATTGACCATATTTTAATTAATTATACTAAAGGTACTATTCCGAGCTTGTTTCTTGGAAAAATACCTTAGTGTAATAGCTCATTGGAACCAGGGTGAAAATATTTATATGATAGGATGATCAAAAGTGACTTCCAGTGGTCAAAGAAGACATTAAGGTGAATTAATCACTTTTTGGAGTAAAAAGGTTCATTAAATAATAAAGTGATTTAATGAGAAATATCAAAGATGAGTAAAAATTCACTTGAGGGGCAAAAGGTGAAAAGGGGTATAAAAGAGAGATATCAGCTCATATTCTCTCATTATGTTGATGATCATTTTAACTTACGTCTTTGAGCTATGACAGCTTGAGCGTCTTGAGGGTTTTGATTAGGAAAACCCTGGAGATCATCACAGAGGTGAAATATCCCTTTTTTCCTAATCCAAGATTGGCCAAGGTGGTGAAAGATTCCACCCTCATCATTCTATACAACATCCAAAATTTTTACAGGTATTTCATTGAGGAGGGATGAAATTGTTCGAGGGTTTTATTCAGGAAGGGTGCACCATCCAAAAGAAATAGGTTCGATTTGGCTAGTTCCCTGAGGTGTTTAGGGTGTGGAGGCATTTGGCTTTTCATTCTCATCAGGGGCAAAATTATCTTGGCCCTCTTGGGGGTTTTCTCACTGGATTTAATTATTTTAGGAGCATGGATGAATTGTGGTTGAAGAATGGTGTATTCTAGGCTGCTAGATCTCTTTGTTAGAGCTATATCTGTCATTTTCAGTTAGGGATATTCCTCTCTAAAGCTAGTCGTACCATTATCTCAGTTGGGTTATCATTTCTCCAAGAGTTTGAGCTCGGATCTAGGAGGATCAAGCTTAGAGGATTTCTACAGCCAAGGAGGGCATACATCAGAGCCACTTTAGTAGTCATTTGATAAAGGGAATACGCTTGATCTTACAATTACTTGGCATGCACCTTGTAGAGACCCTTAGGAGTTGATTCTCTATATCTTGTTGTATTTCTTAAGGTACTTTCAGCCACATCAATTTCTTTTAGAATATATTCCAGATCTTCTCTCTATTATAATGAGGTTAGCATATATATATATGTATATTCCAGATCTGCTCTCTATTGTAGATTTACTATTCTTATGATCTCAACAATACATACTTTACTTCTCAATAAGAATTCATACACATATATCCTTTTATTGGATTTTCTTGAATAATATTTTCAAGGTCTTATTTATTTATTTTGCAAGTATACATTTCTATATATTTCATCATAGACATTGTTCTTACACATACAGGATGTGTTGCATACATACTTTATCATGCTTTCTTCACATAAAGTATATATCCTCTAATTTTTATTTATTAAAGATAAGTATATTTTGAATATGTAGCCCCTATTGTTTTGTTATTGCTATAACCCCTTTTTTTTTGTTATTTATTTCTTCTTCACCTCTTTTAATGGATTTTTAATTGCATTATTGGTCGATGTCTATTAACATGGTCATAATTCATGGTGGAAGGAAATTATGATAAGGAAATAAATACTATAACCTTATTTTTCCCATCCCCGGACATGAAATACATGGGTAAATAATATTTCATCCACGACGATGTCATTGTAATTATAGATTACCTTTGTGAACTGCTAATAAAACAATGACTAATGGGCCTGATACAACCATCAGAGTTAGAACAGTGAGTTGCACAATAACTTCTAGATCCATTTGGGTTTCTTTCACCGAGCTATGATCCCATCGACTTGGTGGATGTATGAATAAAATGTTGTCGAGATCAATCACTTTTCTTCTCTTCTATTTTCTCTTCTTCATCTGCCTCTCCATTTTTCTTCTTCTTCCCCATCTGTGTAACTTTGATCAGGAATAGCCCTCAGTAAACTAAATATAAACATCATTTTACAGTAACTTGAATATATAAATATTATCTTATATCACAACCATACATAACTATAATCGTATACATTATCTTCGTAAACAACATATAATATACATCAATGTTCCATATTAAATAGGATAGTGATGAGAGAGATTCCATATCAAACAAGTCACCATGGATTCAATGCCTACCTAACCTATCAACAAAAGAAGTTATGTCATTCATATGATGATCATTTTCCATGGTTTAGAATTCCTTTACTAGGTGAGATATGTTCAAAAGAAGGTATACCCTTCATATGATGATCATTTTCCATGGTTTAGAATTCCTTTACTAGATGAGATATGTTCAAATGACTAACTTATTTAGAATGATCAAAGTGTTAATCTATCTTTATCGAGTTTGTCACATATTAGTCACCTACATTTTCCCCAATTTGAAATTGTTTTCATTCTTGGAGAAACTCTAACCTCTACACTTTTAGTTGTGTATTCTCAAGACATAAATTGCACTTTTTTTTCTTTGTAGAGATATACTAACAATATAAGTTAGAGTATTTTGTCAAAACCTATTTTGTTGTGTATTTTCAAGATATAAATTGCACTTTTTTTTCCCTTGTAAAGATATACTAACAATATAAATTAGAGTAGTTTGTCAAAACTTGCATAATTACTTTTCTAGATTTTCATTAGTAATTCTTATCAATGATATTTAAACAACA
>ML784475.1:383574-399156 GCA_009831015.1 Picea engelmannii
AAAGCTTGTTACTAATATTTTTTTAAATAAGATGTGTTCACTCCATATTAAGCATTGAAGGAATTCCTTGTCTCCCTCATTTTGGTAAGTAGAAAGCACCTATTAACAAAATCAGAATTTTTTACTTTCAATTACTCTATCTCTTTTGTAGAAATTTCACCTAGAACTAGGCAAACACTTAGTCAAACACTAATTTCAACCTCCAATAAAACTTCAACAATAATGCATGTGAACCCAAAATATTCAACTATGTTTTTATGAGCAGAAATATAAATGACTAAGATCTGAAACTCAACAACAGAAAGAAATGAACAGTAGACAACCATGCATACACATTTGACCCGAGAATTTTTTGGTTAATTCCGCTAAACAAACCCACAAGGGGAAAACCATCCAAGGAGAGATTCTTTTATTGAGCTCGCAGGGAAAATTATTTATGACTTACAACAACAATATTATCATCATTAAATACAACAACTTATCTCACAAAATATGCACAAAACACTTCGATTTGCGTGCCCAAATTAGTTGTCTAGATTTTTGTGCAATTGTACAGTCATGTACAATAGAAATACAACAGTATGAAGCTCGATTTGTTTGCCTAGATTTGATGGTACATTATAGTACTCAATTATACAAATTTCTCTTAGTAAAACACCTTGAAAATCATGCCAAGTATCTGCAGAAAGTCTGCCTAGGTTTTTGTGCTTTAAATCAGTTGTACGACCAACAATAAATGTTGTACGGGCCACCTTTAGTTGTTGTATGGTACATGACTGTAATAAATGCTGAAAATATC
Source organism: Picea engelmannii (assembly GCA_009831015.1). Lineage (NCBI taxonomy): Eukaryota > Viridiplantae > Streptophyta > Pinopsida > Pinales > Pinaceae > Picea > Picea engelmannii. The sequence continues at coordinate 384,374 of ML784475.1, forward strand.
CTTGGGATGCATGTCAATCCTCTCCTTGGGATGCATGCCAATCCTTTCTTATTGCTACTCTTTCCCTTTCAGCTCAATCTTCCTGGGAAAATGTGTCTCTTCACTTTCCCACTCAAGCTCTCCTCAAAAGATGCACCCCACCTCTCTCAATGGCTCCTTTTATTCATTCTTTAATGAGTAATGACCCTAACCCTAGATATCCAAAGAGATAGATGGTCAAGATTAGATATTTCCCTCTTGAGATCAATGGTCGTGACTTAATCTTACATTGAGGTCACTTAAATACCTTTGGTTCCTTCTTTCTCTTCTTCGTGTTTGGACATTGACTAGTATAGTGGTCAGTCTTATGACATGCAAAGCATTTCACTTTTCTCATGTCCTTCTTCTTCTATTTTTTCTTTCCCACAAGAGCAACATTCCCCTCGTCTGAACCACCCTCTGCCTTCTCCTGATCTCTACTATGAGAATCCTCTCGGATCTCCTCCTGAGTAAAGTCATCCCATAGTCCGCTCCAATCTGGGAGCTTCTCTCTCCCCACCACACACTTCACGAAAACATTCGACTCTTTGGTGAATCCCTTCAGGGCTATGTGCACCAACTTCGAGTCTAGAATAATCTCCCCTACAACTACCAACTCATCCTTCACCTGTCTAACCTTGGTGAGATAGGAGGCCACACTCTCTCCCTTGGACATCCTAGTTTTGCGGAGCTTCTCCCTTAGGGACATCTTCATATTCTTGTTCATATTCTCACACAATTTTATCAGTGCATCCCACATCTCCTTGGTTGTCAGCTTCTCATCCAAATGTGGAATCATGTGGTATCTCACTCCATCCAAGATTATCCTATGTGCCCTTGCTTCCTTCACCGCATGGAGGTCTAGGACAATGGGATATGATGAAAGCATTGTCACTATGGTACTCACAAATGCCCACACCTCTTTCTACCTGAGAACATTTTCCATCCTCACCTTCCACTACAGGTAGTTGGAGATCCCCTCCAACCTATCCTCAAACCTGAAACTGGAAGTCATATTTGTCCAAACAACAAAGACCCTTTCTTCCCCTTCTTATTCCAAGTGAAACCCTTGCAAATCACTTCTATCCAAGTGCCAAAAATTTGTCCACTGAACCTCAAAGCCCAAGCTCTGATACCATGTAGAAATTTCACCTAAAACTAGGCAAACACTTAGTCAAACACTACTTTCAACCTCCAATAAAAATTCAACAGTAATGCATGTCAGCCCAAAACTTTCAACTGTGTTTTTAAGAGCAGAAATATAAATGACTAAGATTTGAATCTCAACAGTGGAAATAAATGAATAGTAGACAAGCATGCATACACATTTGACATAGGAAATTTATGGGAAATGCCCCTGGAAAAACCCACAAGGGGAAAACCAGCGAAGGAGAGATTATTTTATTGATCTCGCAAGGAGAAAATTTTCAGAGTTACAACAACAATATTATTAACATCAAATACAACAACTTCTCTCCTAAAATTTGCAAAAGACACCTCAATTTGCGTGCCCAAACTAGTTGTCTCGATTTTTGTGCAATTGTATGATCTTGTACAGCAAAAATATAGGCAGTACGACCCTCGATTTGTGTGTCTATATTTGACTGTACAGTGCAATACTCAGTCGTACGGATTTATCTCGATAAAACACCTTGAAAATCATGCCAAACATCAGCAAAAAGGTTTCCTCGATTTCTATACTTTTAGTCAGTTGTACAACCATCAATAAATGTTGTATGGCCCACCTTCAACTATTGTATGATACATGACTATAATAAATGTTGAAAATATCCTTGGGATGCATGCATATCCTATCCTTAGGATGCATGTCAATCATTTCTTGCTACTATTCTTTCCCTTTCAGCTCAATATTCCTTGGAAAATGTGCCTCTTCACTTTCCCACTCAAGCTCTCCTCAAAAGATGTGCCCCACCTCTCTCAGTGGCTCCTTTTATTCATTCTTTAATGATTAACGACCCTAACCCTAGATCTCCAAAGAGATAGATGGTCAAGATTAGATTTTTCCCTCTCGAGATCAATGGTTATGACTTAATCTTTCGTTGAGGTCACTTAAATCACTTAAGTGACTCAAACAACATAAAGTGACTTTTACCCTTTAAATATTAAAAAGGCCCAACTTTACTTTAAAAAATCACTTTATAAAGTCACTTAAGAGAAACCTTTGCTTGTCACTTCTGCATGTTGGGCACCACCAATGCAGAATTACCTCCGAGCTACAAAATATAGCACTCCCTCCTAGTAAGGGAGATACTTATGGAACCTCCACCAGAATCTACATCCAACCCCATCATCTCATCTGATGTTGTAGCTGCTCCTTCTGAACCAGAAGCCTTCGCTCCCTTTGAATTGAAATCCATTGTTTCTACTTGCATTGAACTCTGATTTGGAGACCTATCCATCCAAGACATGATCTTAGAAGTCTCCTCACTCTCTCGAGCATTCAAATGTGTCATATCATACCTATTGAGTCCTTCGCGAGTACTGGAAGAAGATTGAGTCCCTGGTATCAACTTACTCTCTCATGCAACCTGCTCACTCTCTGACACTGACACTGACTCTGAATCCAAGAATCCATTGGATCCAACCACAGGATGTCCCCGCAACCTATATAACCTCTTATGCCTTACACTAAGAAATATCGTTGTGTCTGAAGTAGATCCCTCTAGATATAGAAACACACGTCCACAAAAGAACACAACTCTAAATCCATCAATCTCCAAATTTGACACTAAGAGAAAATTTATTGCATCTATGGAATAAACAACACCTTATCCAGCTCCAAAAAACCTCTCGACTCTAGCTGGAATATCACACTTCCAACCCCCTTTGTTGCAATTCTGGATACGACCCCACTATCCGCATAGCATTCTAAGTCTATCTCTGAAAGACTAAGGAACATTGATATCATTCTCGTCATATGTCGAGATGTACCCCTTTCCACAAACCATGCTATAATGTCCTCACACACTATACAACCACTACCTGAGAGACAAGTCATCAAAGAAAATTATTTATTAAACTTATCAGTAAACTCAACAAACTCAATTGATGTTGATACTTTTGGTTCCTTCTTCCTAATCTTCTTGTTTGTACATTGACTAGCATAGTGTCCAGTCTTATGACATGCAACGCATTTCACTTTGCTCATGTCTTTATTCTTTTCTTTCCTCTTTCCCACAAGAGCAACGTTATCCTCGTCTGCACCACCCTCTTCCTTCTACTGATATATACTTTGAGAACCCTCCTGGATCTCCTCATGAGTAAATTCATCCCATAGTTTGATCCAATCTCGAAGTTTCTCTCTCCCCACCACACACTTCACCAAAACATCCCACTCTTTGGTGAAGCCCTTTAGGGCTATGCGCACCAACTCTGAGTCTGGAATAATCCCCCCTGTAGATGCTAACTCATCCTTCACCTATCTAAGCTTGGTGAGATAGGAGGCCACACTATCTCCCTTGGTCATCCTAGTGTTGTGGAGCTTGTCCCTTATAGCCATCTTCATGTTCTCATTCTTGTTCTCATACAAGTTTATTAGTGCATCCCACATCTCCTTGGTTGTCAACTTCTCGACCAAATGTGGAATCATGTGGTCTCTCACTCCATCCAAGATTATTCTATGTTCCCTTGCTTCCTTTACCTCATGGAGGTCTAAGGAAATGGGATCTGACGAAGGCACTGTCACTATGGTACTCACAAACGCCCACAACCCTGAGAACAACTACAATCCTCAACTTCCATTGTAGGTAGTTGGAAATCCCCTCCAACCTATCCTCAAACCTAAGACACAAAGTCATCTTTTTCCAGCTAACAAAGATCCTTTATTCCCCCTCTTCATCCAAGTAAAACCCCTGCAAATTACATCTATTCAAGTGCCAAAAATCTGTCCATTGAACCTCAAATCCCAAGCTTTAATACCATGTAGAAGTTTCACATAATGTAACTTTGATTTAAGTGGGTTTGACCCCTCATTTTACCCTTTACAAATGCTAAAATGAAAAATATCCATCAATAATGGCCACACGTGTGTGACGTCAAGCCCTCTTAGGCAAGGAGGAGGCCTCCAAAGGCCTCGTGACACCAATCCAAGGTGAAGAGAATGTCAATTAAGTGTCTCCTCACCATGGCCCTACCAAATCATCACTGATACCCCAACCATCCATCAAACCCTAAAAGATGATGTCACCATGGCTTGGCCACAGGGTTGGCTGGGCTACGGAGATGTCGGGCATCTCCCCAGCCCCCCCCCCCCCGCAACTATGGCACGAACATTGCCCAGTAACCACCATGGGCCAAAACTAATAAAATTTAAGTAAAAAACAATTAAAAAGCTAAGAAATATTCAAAAACTTTTAAAGTTGATTTTGATAGTACATTTTTTTTTTAGGTCCATTTTTTACCTCAAAATTTATCTAATTTTTAGAGGTGGTCCTACAAAGTAGTAGTACTTTTAGAGGTGGTCCTACAAAGGCGTGCCTCTTAACGTACTAGGAATAGGCCAAGCAAATTAACAAAGGCTAATGCCAAGAAAAAGAATAGTCTAGTAGTAGGGTAACCTCATCTAAGGCAAGGATAAGGGACCTAGTAACTAAAGTAACAAAGGAGAAATTCATATAAGAAGAAACCAGTAACTAAATATGGAGTAAAAAGGGCCACGAAAAGACCTATTTGTTTGTTTTATGAAGTAGCTAAGTCTATATATATATATATAGAGAGAGAGAGAGAGAGTACTTATTTCCAACAATACATCATGAATGTGGCTTACACAAAATTGATTTTGCCTCTATTCTACGACGATGTCTCAAAGGTGTTCTCCATTCTGCCTCCTTACCTTTCTTATGGTCCTTTATAGATATTTTTGTCGGCCTTTAAGATAGATATAGAATAGTTACTTTAAGGAATGGAGATAGGCCAATCAAATGTTTGGAAAGTGAGGAGCACCATTGACAACTACAAGATCACCCTTCTCATTCTAGGTAGGGTGATGTACCAAGAGATGCTTTTCCTGGAGTAGGAAATACTTCCCCACCTAATATTCTCTCGCCTTCCTTCCCTAATCTTCTCTCCCATTTAGGAATAACAATTATCTCGTCNGCATAAATAAATAGAAGGAAGAATGCTTGGTGGACACTGCATCCTTAAAATAAATTTAGGGAAACATGTAGCGTTCTAACTTCTAACATAATTTTGAAGGCCTTTTTATGTATATGGTGCACATACTTTGCATTGGGAACCGATGTGTTTATTCATACTAGACGCTTTGGCTATTTGGATTTTGATGCGCACCGAAAAAATACCTATGCTAAAACATCCATAAAGTACTAATTGCATAGGTTTGCATTTATATTTTCATTGAAAACCATTACTCCGATGAATTTACAATAATATAGTGCACCAATAAGCTTAATATTGACATATGCACCCGTTATTTTTACTCAGATCTGGTTCAGGATGTAAATCCCCCTAAGGCAAGTTGGGTGGATTGGGTTGAAGAAGATGAGATACAAGAACAATTGGAACCCCCAGATTAAGAAAAATTAGGAACGACAAGAAGAGAAAGGATCTCATCAAAACAAAGGAAGATTGGACAACAATAGTAAAGAATAAAAAATCCTCTTCAATAGCATGGCCAAAGGTGACAAGAAGTTGGGGCCATAATACAATTTTTCTTTTGTAAATAATTTTTTTTATTACCTTATAAGATCATCATGACAGTACACATGTCCATATATAAGCCAAAACCGACCACCTGTTTTTCCAAATAGATGGAAACCAAAACAAGTGGCCAAATGTTTTATTGCTTCTGTAATCTAGGCAGGCATGAAACCTTAAACAAAATGACACTGTAAAAAATGATAGTCCTGACAGAAAATGGATAGTGACATAAGAAAACAGCGAAATTAAACAATGGATGAACATGGATTGCCTTTGTCGCCATGATGTTGAGGCCTGGTAGAAACGAAAATGAACAGTTGGGTGCAAGTTGGGCATGTTCGTTTGCCTGGCTCACCTTAAAGGGCATCGAACAACATATCCAAGCAGCTGATAAAGATGGTGTGTCGATGAAGTTGCTCCACCATATCCCTTTGCATATCAAAGATGAGATCTAAGTGTTCATGTGAGAGGTGGTAGGTGTTAGAAAAACGAGATCACTAAGCAATAAAATAAAACAAATGTGGAAATAAAACACAAAAGATACACAATACAATAGAGATACAGATATACGTGGTTCACCCAGTGTGGGCTACGTCCATAGGAGAAATTGCCAGGTCCTTCCTTTATTATTATCCAGTAAATGGAGGGATACAACCTACAACACACCTGTTGTAACTTCATCTTCTTTCTCTCACAGTCTCCTCACTCAGAATACAATATTCACAATGATACGTAGCTGCAATACATTTCCCTTATAAAAGAGGGTTTCCTTCTAGGGAAAAAAACCCTAACATAACTTCTACCGTCATATCTGCGACCTTATAATGAATGGTCCAGATTTACTTTTAAATTAAAATATACATTTAGAAGGAAATTTTACCTTCGGGGGATTTACCCCCAAACCCCAATCGAGGAACGATGTCCCCCAAACCCCCGTCGGGGGCCCACTTACCCCCGGACCCCGCAGAGGGGGTAACCCCCCTCTGCACTCCTCCACATGGAGGAGTGTACATTTTTCCAGGGTTTAAAGTATTCATGGGGTATAAACATAGCTGAAAACAAAGACCTATGAATCAAGAAGATAATCAAGCTCCACAACCAACAATCTCCCACTTGGAGACTGATCTCAACAACTCCATCGTTGTTGTATATGTTGGACTATGATCCTTCTTGGACCTAGAAAATTTCTCATCTTCACCTTCATGCTTGAAGACCAATTGAAACTGAGTAGGAACTCAGTTTCTCCCTCGTTACTCCCTTTGTGAACATGTCTACGAGATTTTGGCTAGTGTGTATCTTTTCTAACTTCAAATGTCCATCTTCCAAGACGGATCGTATGAAATGGTACCTGAGTTGTATATGGTTAGTCCTTGAATGGAAGGTTGATTTCTTTGCAAGATGAATGGCACTCTCACTTTCACAGTACAACCTGTTATTCTCCTGCTTCTTTCTCAATTCCTCCATAAACCTTTGTAACCAAATCATTTCTTTACTAGCCTCTATAGCAACAACACACTCTGCTTCTGTTGTTGAAAGTGCAACAACCTTTTGTAGTTTTGAAATCCAACTTAATGTTGTACAACCTATAGTAAAAACATACCATGTGGTGCTCCTCCTGCTATCTTTATCACCTGCCATATATGAATCAACATATCCATGTAGAACAGTATCTAAACATCCAAAACATAATGCATGAGTAGCAGTACCTCTCAAATACCTGAGAATCCACTCAATTTCCTCTCAATGTTCTTTACCTGGATTGTTCATATACTTGGTCATAGCTCCCATTACATGTGCAATATCTAGTCTTGTGCAAACCATCGCATACATCAAGTTGTCAATTGCTTATGAATAAGGGACCCTCGACATGTATTATATCTCCTCTTGTGTTTTGGGACACGTTTCCTTAGTTAATTTGAAATGGTTGGCCAAAGGTGTACTAACTCGTTTTTCATTCTGCATTATAAACCTCTCCAACACCTTCTCTATGTACTCACCCTGAAACAATGTCAATTTGCAATTTTTCATTTCTCTTGTTATTATCATACCAAGGATTTTCTTTGCAGCACCCAAATCCTTCATTGCAAATGAATTAGCTAATTTCTTCTTGAGCACATTTATATCCTGCATATTAGACCCTGCAAAAAGCATGCCATCTACATACAATAGCAAGATAATATAACTTCCATTTTCTAGCCTTTTAAAAAAAACAAATTGATCAGAATGTTATCTACTATAACCTTGTTCTGTCATAAACTTGTCAAACTTCGAATACCACTGCCTTGGAGCTTTCTTTAGGCCATACAAACTCTTCTTCAACCTGCATACCAAATTCTCCTACCCTTTTACCTCATACCCTTGTGGTTGTTGCATATAAATCTCTTCCTCCAAATCCCCGTGGAGAAAAGTTGTTTTTACATGTAATTGTTCAAGATGCAAATATTCTACTACCAAAAGACTTAAAATAGTCCTAACTGAAGTCATTTTAACAAGAGGAGAAAATATTTCATCAAAATCTATACATTTATTTTGTGCAAACCCATTTACAACAAGTCTAATCTTGTATCGCTTTTTGCCTCCATATTCTTCCTTCAACTTGTAAACCCATTTATTCTGCAATGCTCTTTTTTTTGCAGGCAGCTAAACCAAATCCCACATCTGGTTATTTATCATGGAATCCATTTCCTCTCTCATTCCTTGCTCCCCCTTCCTTTTAGTGTCTTCCTTCATTGCCTCTTCATAACATTCTGGTTCACCAGGATCAGTCAACAATAAATAATACAATGAAGGAGAGTATCATTCAAGGGGTCTACTTAACCTGGTAGATCTTCTAACAACACTTGGAGGAGTTTGAGGTACATTTTGATCCTGTAGATGTACATTTTAATTTTCTAGTACCTTTGGAATTTATTTTTCAATGATCTCATCAAGAACTGTGTGTTCTAGTTTTTATTTTTCTTGTTTCTTTCCGTGTAACTAATCTTTGTTCATGACTCATTGAATATGACATTTCTACTCCTAATGATTTTGTTATTTTCATAATCCCATAAGCGATAACCAAAGTCATTAAAACCGTATCCAATAAAGGTACACTTCTTGGATTTTTCCTCAAGCTTTGTTCTATTTTCTTTATCAATATGGACAAATGATTCACAATTGAAAGTCTTCAAAAAAGAATAGTTTACCTTTTTACCTGTCCATGCCTCCTCTGGAATTCTACCATCCAAAGAGATTGAAGGTTCTTTGTTTATTAAGTAAACAACAGTATATACAGCATCTTCCTAGGACTATAAGGGCAAACCAGCATGCAATCTCATACTCCTTGCACGCTCCATGATTGTCATGTTCGTCCTTTCTGACACACCATTTTCTTGCAGTGTTCCTTGAAATGTCTTCTCTCTACGAATCTCATGGCATGAACAGTAATCATCAAACTCCTTATTGCAATATTCACCTCCATTATCTTATCTGAGACACTTCAACCTTTTTCCTGTCTCATTCTCAACCAAAGATTTCCATTTCTTAAAAGTATCAAAAACATCAGATTTTTGTCGAATGCAATAAACCCAAGTTTTTCTAGTTACATCATCAATAAAACTAACATAATAACAAGAGCCACCAAGAGATGATACATGAGTTGGTCCCCATACATTTGTATGCAAAAGCTATAACCCTTCACTCTTCTTCTTTTTTCCGACTCTGAGAAATCTGACTCTCTTATGTTTTTCATAAACACAATGCTCACAGAAATCCAAATCAATTTGTTTAAGATCTGGAAACAAATTTCTTTTGTGACATATCCACATCCCCTTCTCACTCATGTGTCCAAGTCTATGATGCCACAGTGTTGTATCCACTCTTGTAGAAGCTAAAGAGGTAGAAGAGTAAGTATTACCAGTACATAAATACAATGTACCCACCTTCTCTCCTTTTTCTATCACCAATGATCCTTTGGTGACCTTCCACACCTTATCTGTAAATATGGATATACAACCTTCACTTTCCAACTGCCCTGTTGAAATGATATTTTTTCTTAGATCTAGAACATGTCTTACCTCTTTCAACAACCATTGGTTTCCATTCCTTTGCTTTATTTTTACCTTTCCCATTCCAACAATTTTGCATGGTGCATCATCACCCAAATGAACCTGTGAAAAATCACCTTGAACATAATCTAGAAAATGTTTCCTATGGGGTGTGGCATGAAATGAAGCCCCTGAATCTACTACCCAAGACTCAGAAATATTATCTACAAAAAGAATCAAAACATATTGTAACACATCACCTCTTACATTTGCTTCCTGATTTTTCTCATGTTGTCCATCTCTTTGTTTCTTTGGAGCTTTGTAGTCTTTCTTCAAATGTCCTTTCTTCCCACAATTCTAGCACTCTATCTTTCCAAGTCTGGATTTGGATCTGCCCTTCCTAGAATTCCCACGATTTCCTAAGCCCTTTCCTCTATCCTTTTGTCTTCCCCTATTCTCCATTTTCAACGCATTTCTTGATGTCTTCCCCTTTCCTCTAACACCAACAACATCATCAAATTTTAAAGTGTTTGAACCAGAGACAGAGTTACTTACAACCATCACCAAGTCGTTCCAACTTTCTAGCAATGAGCACAATATTAGAAGAGCCCTAACCTCATCATCAAATTCCACTTTTACATAACTTAGTTGATTAGTAACCGTATTAAATTCATTTAAATGATCTACAACAGATCCACCTTCTAACATCTTCATATTAAGTAATCTCTTTATTAGAAATACCTTATTCGATGCTGAGGGTTTTTCATATAGTTTAGCCAATGCATCCATCAGCTTCTTCATTGTATTTTCTTTCGAAATATTGAAAGCCATCGACGCTTCCAGGCTCAGTCATGTCGTTCCTAGAGCCTTTCTGTCAAGAATCTCCCATTATTCGCCCTTCATGACTATCAACTTCTTTGCTATTCCACCCAATGGTAGGAATAGATCATTCTGATATAAATAATATTCCATCTGCATCTTCCATAACTGGTAGTTTGGGTTATTAAATTTATCGACCCTAAACATTCCATCTTCCGCCATTGCTCCCACTCGAACCAGGAACCCTCTTTTCCTGCGAATTACCTTTTGCTCTGATACCAGTTGTTAGAAAATAAAATAAAACAAAAGAGGAAATATCGCAGAGTAATAAAATAAAACAAAAGAGGAAATAAAACACAGAAGATACACAATACAATAGAGACACAAATATACGTGGTTCACACGGTGTGGGCTACATCCACCAGAGAAATTTCCAGGTCCTTCCTTTATTATTATCCAACAAATGAAGGGATACAACCTACAACACACCCAATGTAACTTCCTCTTCTTTCTCTCACAGTCGCCTTACTTAGAATACAATATTCACAATGATACATAGTCGCAATACATTTCCCTCATAAAAGAGGGTTGCCTTCTAGGGAAAAAAACCCTAACATAACTTCTACCGTCATATCTGCGACCTTATAATGAACGGTCCAGATTTAATATGAAATTACAATATACATTTACAAGGCAATTTTTCCTTCAAGGGCTTCGCCCCCGAACCCCCGCTTGTCCCCGGACCCCATAGAGGGGGTAAGCCCTCTGCACTCCCTCGCATGGAGGAGTGTACATTCTTCTGGGGTGTAAAGTCTTCATGGGGTATAAACACGGTTGAAAACAAAAACCTCTGAATCAAGAAGATCATCAGGCTCCACAAGCAACAATAGGTGCTAGTTTGTTCTAGCTCTGGAGATATGACGAGTGAAGGTGAATTTGCAAGAAGGGCCTCCCATTGGTTCTCCTCTGAAGAGATTCCCTCTTAAATTATACAAGTTTCCATCTCCAAAATAGAATCATCGCCGAGGGTGGGTTGTCCAAAGGTGTTGGGCAGGTCTTGAGAGTCGAGCACAGTGTAAAGGGGGGGAGCTAGGGGGATTTGTGGTGGGTCTGCAGGTATCTCTTCCTCGATATAGGCCATGGGAGGATCTTCATCCAGCCAATTATGGTTTGAGGAAGGAGAAGGCATCATAGAGGGATTGTTATGCCTAACTAGGGAATTGCAGGGCCCGGGGGGAGAGAAAGAGGAACTTTGTCGGCGATGTCAAGATACAAAGATGTAGTAAGTTGGCCCACGCCTAGGATTTCCTCTTTCCCTAGGCATGATGGAGGGAGTGACAAGAATGGTAACCATGAGTAGATTGGAATGACAGGAAAGAAAGTGGACAGGATGAACGCAAGAAGTCGAAGACAGTGCTAAAGCCAAATAATTATTGCCATTGCTTACCTCCTAAAATATAGTTGAGTTGTGAAGGTGAATTTTCTGGAGGGTCGAGTGGACAGGCCTCGTGCAACCTGTACCAGTCCCAGCATGCCATCGTTGTCGCATTGAAGACTCCATTAAGACATCCTTTGTATGCAGGCACACCAATGATCCCATCCATTGAATGTTTCTCATACCATGAGCTTTAGAGAAGAGGGTGGCGACAGGGGAAATGAACGTCCTCATTGTGCATGGATTCCAGCTGTCACCCCATCCGGGGGGGGCATAATCTAACTTAGTCATGCAATATTTATGTCTTTTATTATGTCAACAATTTGTTAGAATTTTCTCTTGTAAAAAATGTTTGGATGAAGTTTTTGTATACATAAGTATTTTATGTATTTGACAAATACAAAGCTCGAAATTTTGCTTGAAATCCAAAGCCAATTTTTTTTGTAATATTGATGTGAGCCTCAACTATGGTTTTTACTAATACAAATATCTCCTAGTTATGGTTAAAAGAAAACACTAACATATGCACCACATGTTGATTTACTTATTTTAAATGATAACACATTTTTCATCAATGTGCCAGAAAATCAAATGAAAAAAAAAAGAGCGAAGACTTGTGCAAGAAAGATTTACCAAGTAAGAGATTAGAGTGGATAATTTTTTTTAAAAGTGTAATTTGTAAGGGATCATTGTGGGTTGCATACAAATCTGCAGAGGATAAACTTCAATTATGTAACTTTCTTCTCTTCATCTCAAGAAATTCTCCCCCAATTGATTCAGAAATTCCCATAATTTTTTAATTTATTCCTATTCATATTTACAATTCATAGAAGGGTTTCAAACTCACCTTCAATGTTGCAAACCTTAGTTTTATTGTTGCTTCCTATTTGTTTTTTGTTGATGCAAAACCCAACAACATGGGATTAGTTTCTTTACTCTTCCACAATTATTTTTGTTTATTGAGACTTTGGGTATTTGTTGGCCTCAATGGTTTTTTTTTTTTTTTTTTTTTAATCAATTCAGGTTATAAAGCTCGGGGAAAACCCCCAAGTACTTCCCCTCATTTCGAGAATGTTACCTAGCGTAAAACCTAGAATCTTCAAGGCACAAGGCCAATCAACATCATGGCTCAAATCCATTACAACAAATTACATGTTATGATATCAACATGTCACATGCGAGAATTGAACCCAGGTGGGGAGGATAATAACCATTCCTCCTATCCACCCAAACTAAACCTAACTAACAATTGGCCTCAATGGTTATTTTGATGTTAAGAATATTTAGAATATTTAATGGATTGGGGTCCCTCATTGCATTGGATTCCAAAACCTATCCTTATCAATGTTTTTTGTTTAATGATTTTTGGGTTTCCAAGTGTATGCTATATAATAGATACACATTGGTGCATTTCTTACTGTAGAGCACACCATTTGGCATAAAAACCTACATTGTATTAGTGCACACACATTTTATGTAATCATGGATCAAGATATATGGTGCTCCATGCAAAAGTAAAAACACCAGTTTGTATTACTGTATAATGTGCACTATTGCATATTATTATTTAATGTGCGCTGCCTAACCCAAAGATAGTTTTAGGCTGAAATTAATTGCTACTTTGTAAAATATATTTCATAAGTTATATATTTCATTATGCAGTTATTTTATTTATAGAAGATGGTTGATATAAGATCTAGGAAAAAAACTTATAACAACTAGCGCGAGGGAAGCACATCCAAAGAAGAGAACATGGCTAGTTATTTGAAATTTTAAAATAAAAATAATATATCTGAATTATTTGTAGGTTTAAATTATGTATATTGATTAATGTGTGTCATGCATAGCAAAAACTTGAAAAACCTCGACAAGATTGTTTGCAATCTGAATGGAAAAGAGTGTAAAAATTTATAGAAATGTTGCAAATAGGAGAATTAGGTGGACAAAAGATGATCAACATGAAGTTTTTCTTTGACTTTTTATTAGTAATGTACTTCTTAAAAATAATAGTTAACATTCAATTTCACATATATGTTGAATATTGTGTAGGGAACAATGATTAGGGAACATAGGGCCCTCCTATGAAGAAAATCATTATGAAGGATGTAAATGATCATAAATTGGTCATTGTTTCATCTAGAGTGGCAATGGAAGCTAATTACAGAGGGAAAAACTTTTATAAAACTATGAGGGATATAGTGGAAAGAACATATAGGCGTTCTTCCACTTACAATACAAAAATCAAACCAATGAATCCAAGAATTAGGGTATATTTAAAGTACAACAAACATTTGTGGAGTGATGGTCAATGAGACCTGTGAGACTTGCAATAATAAAATCATACAATAACAAAAAATAATCATTTAGAAAGTATTAGTTCTAAACATCTTTTCCTATAATATGTATATACTAGTCCAAAAAATAACCAAATGAATATTTCTACTATATTTACTTTCGTATCAATATCAATTAATTTCTTATTGTGATTTTTGTTTCTCAAGAAGATAAAGAAAATTAAAGACAATGAATGAGATGATATTCAAACATGTCGATAGGGATGTCCAAAAAAGTGTACAAGGAGATAATTAAAGAAATAATAATAATTGAAATGTAGAAGGAGCTATCCCAATAACAACGTGCATCAGATGTATGTAAACATTGAATCTTTTGTTAGATCATGTTGTCATTGATGCCAATGGTTTGATTGATTGATGTCAAGTGATTGATTGATGTCAAAGGATTGATTGATTGATGATTGATGTAATATAATATGTATTGTCCTTGATGAGAATGCATAGATGAAGATGGAT
>ML784475.1:425261-480017 GCA_009831015.1 Picea engelmannii
CGTTGGCTGGGGCCGTGGATGTTTCCCCGTAGGGGTTTTACCACGTGAAAACATCGGTGTGTTGATCTTTGATCTGGTTATGTGAGTGGTTACTGAAGGTGTTCGTCCTCTGTTGGAATACCTGTGTTGTCGAACAATGCCATGAGCGGAGGGTTCAAAAGACAAATTTATATGGGAGAGTATTTCCACTTGAAGATGAAAAGGAGATCCAAGGAGTGCTACAGAGGTGTTAGTGAGCTTGGACGAAGGGCTGGAAGAATGGAGCTACCCACCTTTGATGGATTAAATCACATCTAGGTTACAACATGGGTACAAAAGATGGATGCTTACCTCCAATTGAATCCTATGGAGGAAAGGGAAGCTCTCAAATTTGCAACTATATATCTGATGGGGAAAGCACATGAATGGTGGTTCCATGGAATAACCACCTTGGGCCATGGACGCATCACTTCTTATCAAGAATTCACTCAAAGGCTCATTGACAGATTTGAAAAAGGAGACCCAGATCGTCATTTCAGAGAGCTTACACAACTTTAGCAAACAAGTTCAGCTGAGACCTTTATTGAGGAGTTTCAAAGAGTATCAATGATGGTTCTGGATGTGGTAGAATCTAGATTACTTATGTTTTTTATAGATGGGCTGACAGAACCAGTGAGAGGATGGGTTAAGGCTTTAAAGCCTATAACCTTACTGGATGCCATTGAGTGCACCAGGGATCTACGTAGAGCATCCAATAAAAACATATTTACACCTAATCCACCCATTATTCCAAGAGGTCGTGACACTAGACCAGTGGACAGAGGCAAGGGGAAGTTAGATGAAGCTACAAGAAGAGATATAAGAAGTAACCAACTATGTTACACTTGCAAGGACCCTTGGCATCCAGGAAATAGATGTTTAGGCAAGGGAAAAATCAACTATGTTGAGGTAGTGTATGACAATGATGAGGAGGATGGCGTTATCCATACTTTGCAGGAAAACCTCAAGGAAGAAGAAGAAACCTTGCTAGCGCAAGGTCATGAGGCACCTTTACCCCCAGATATAGGACCTAAAAGGGTCATTGTTTCTTCTATGAGTAGGGTGCCGAAATTTAACACTTTCAAAATAAAAGAAGTTGTTCAGGGACAAAGGGAAACAATATCGATCGATACAGGAGCTTCCCCTAACTTCATTGATATAGCCATGGTGGAGAGGATACATCTAGCCACAATAGAGTTTGAAGGTTTCTTGGTTGAGGCAGCAGAGGGGCATACCATAGCTTGTGATAGGTACATTCCACATATGAGCTTGACTCTAGGCCGATACACCTTAACACATGATTTTTATGTGGTAGTTCTTGACACCAATATAATCCTAGGTGTGCAGTAGCTTAGCACTTTGGGGCCAATCACAACCAACTACAAAACAATGGAGATGTCCTTCAACACAGAGGAAGGAAGGAGAGTCACACTTAAGGGGATGGAAGGGAATTCACCTAGGGTGTTGACAGCCAAGAAGATGCATACCATATTCAGGTGAGGGGAGATAGATTGTGCAACCGAATGCTTTATTATGGATACTAAGGGCAAGACAAACAAGCCATACCCTCCAGATATACAAAAAATCCTTCACAAGCACAAAAGAGTCTTTGAGCCTATTCCTCCAAGACAACCACCAGATAGAGGGTTTGAGCACATTATGGAATTGGAAGAAGGATCCAATTCAGTCATCACTACACCCTACAGGCACCCAAACAAGCATAAAGATGAGATAGAGAGTGATATCAAGGAATTTTTAGCTATGGGACATATCAGGACAAGTTCAAGTCCATTAGCATCATCGGTCGTGTTTGTAAAAAAGAAGGATGGAACCATGCACTTGTGCATAGACTACCGTGCATTAAACAAAAGGACCTTTAAGAACAACTACCCCATTCCCTGGATTGATGAACTGTTGGATGAACTTCATGGTGCAGTTTACTTTACTAAGATAGATCTACGCTCAGGCTATCATCATATTAGGATGAGAGAGCAAGATGTACATAAAACTGCTTTCAGATGTCACTCGGCCACTATGAGTTTCTTGTGATGCCTTTCGGCCTCGCCAATGCTCTTGCCACCTTTCAGTCATGTATGAACCATGTTTTCAATAAGCAACTAAGAAAATACTTGATTGTCTTCTTTGATGACTTATTGATCTATAGCAAGACGTGGGAAGAACATTTAAGGCATGTGGATGAAATTCTAAGAACCAAGAAGGAGTAGTCCTTGTATGCTAAAGAGTCTAAGTGTGAAATTGTTATGATCGAGGTTATGTACTTAGGACATATCATTGGGGGAAAAGGAGTACAGTTTCATCAAGAAAAAATACAAGCTATCACCAATTGGCCTACCACAAGGACACTCACATAACTCAAGGGGTTCCTTGGTATTTGCAGCTACTATAGAAAGTTTGTCAAGGGCTTCTTCCAATTTTTCACTCCTCTAATAGACTTAACCAAAAATGGGCTTTCGCTTGGAGTGATGAAGCACAGGTCACGTTTGAAAAAATGAAGAAGGTTATGAGTACTTGCCCGATACTTTCCCTACCTGATTTTTCTAAGCCTTTCATATTAGAATGTGATGCATCAAGAGCAGGAGTAGGGGTCTTCCTTATGCAGAATGGGCACCCTATTGACTATGAGAGCCATAAGTTGAGGCCTAGAGTTTCTCTACACAATCTACGACAAAGAGATGCTATCCATAATGCATGTTTTTTCCAAATTCAGACAATATTTAGTTGGAGCAAAATTTGTAGTAAGAATTTACCACAATAGCCTCAAGTTTTTTTTATGTCAGAAGGACTTGAACAAGAGACATCAAAAGTGGGTAAGCAAGATTCAAGCTTACAATTTTGATATTGAATATGTCAAAGATAAGAATAATGTAGTTGTGAATGCCTTATCAAGAATACCTTCAACATATTCCATGACAGAAATAACAGTAGATTGGAAACCACAGTTGTTGGTGGAATACTCAAAGAACATGTTTGCATGTGAGTTGATGGATGGGAAACTACAAGATTACATGTAGAGGGTCATAAATCATATCATTTATTACAAAGGAAGGATCTATTTAGTACCTAAATATACATTCAAAAAGAAGGTTCTCCAATCCTGCCATGATGCACCAATGGTAGGTCATCAAGGGTTCCTTAAGACATACAGACATGTAAGAGAAAGGTTCTCTTGGAAAGGACTCAAAGGAGACATTATGCACTACATCAAGGAATGTGCTACTTGCCAATAGAATAAAGATGAGCATTCTCATCCAGCAGGACTCTTACAACCCCTTCCAATACCAGATAATAAATGGGAGGGTATCTCAATGGATTTCATCACAGGTTTTCCCAAAGCGCAAGGTAAGGACTACATATTCGTAGTTGTGGATCGATTTACCAAGTTCAGTCATTTATTTTCCATCTCCATGGACTACAGTGCATCACAGGTAGCCTATTTGTTCTTCAGAGATGTCTTTAGGATGCATGGCTTACCTAAGAACATTGTTAGTGATAGGGGCATCAAGTTCATGAGTATCTTTTGGAATGAATTGTTTAGATTGGTGGGCATTGAATTGACTCCTAGCACTAGCTACCATCCCTAAACTGATGGGTATACCGAAATTGTCAACAAATGGATAGAGGGTTACCTAAGAAATTTTGTAGCAAGATAGAAGAAATATTGGGTCAAATGGATTTACTTGGGGGAGTATTGTTACAATACCACCTACCACATGTCCATTGGCATGTCCCCCTTTAAAGCTTTATACAGTTATGATCCTCTTACTTTTGAGGAGATTGTATTCGGGGAAAGCAAGGCTCCTATGGAAAAGGAGTGGATCCAATCTAATCGGTACATCATTAGAGAACTCAAGGACAATCTCCATAGAGCGCAAAACCAACAGAAATTATACGCAGATAGGAAAACGGTGGAACACACTTTTGAAGATGGTGACCCAGTGTACTTGAGATTGTAGCCGTACAGACAAGCATCTATCAAGAAGAGTGGTGCTGAGAAATTACAACCACGCTTCTATGGTCCATATGAAGTGCAAAGAAGAATTGGAGAGGTGGCATATGAACTATAATTGCCCCCAAGGAGAAAAATCCACAATGTTTTCCATGTGTCCTGCTTGAAAAGAGCATTGGGCCAACATGTATTAGTGAATGAGACATTGCCACCAGTTGATGAATAAGGGAATCTACACTTAATACGAGACGAGATCATAGAAACCAGGGTGAAACAACCAAGGAGCAAAGAAATTAAAGAATATTTGGTTAAATGGAAAGATTTTCCCATAAAAGATGTTACTTGGGAAAGTGAGCGAATATTGCAAGAAATGGGTTCTGGATTGCTTGAGGGAAAGCAATTTCCAGTAGGGGAGACTGAAATATCCCCTTCTCATTGACACAAAAGCTTAAGGACGTAGTAGTCTAGCTACCCCTCTAGACTATCTAAAGTTATATTATTAAAGTGACATTGGTAAAAGGCTAAGGAAGATTCAAGTGACTTTAAGGAGAATTAAAATAAAACCTTAGCAACTAGGAAAAAGAAACTCAATGACAAATTAGAAAAAGGAGGTATAAAAGAAAGAGGACAACGCACCTCTCATCATCCAATTATCACTATTCTCTTGCACTCTTGCACTCTTGAGTTAGACAGCTTACGTTTTGAGGGTTTTGAGTGAACAAACCCTAGAAACTATCAAGGAGGTGAAAGATTCATCTATTCCTGGTTCAAGCTTGACCAAGGAGGTGAAATATCCCTCCCTCACCATTCTAATCCAGTCATAGGTATTCAACATGCAATATTTGGAGTTTGATGTATAGATATGAGGGTTTTCCAGCAGTAGGATGCCCCATTGGAAGAGAAGAAGCTTGAATTGCTTGGAGGAGACTTGATATGCATTTCTCCACTATTGGAGGTCTATTGCTAGGGTCATAGCACCCTTTTGCAGCTTTTACACCAAGGGTTTTCCTCTTGGATTATTTATTTGGATTAGGATAAATTTTTTAAGGAGGGTGCAACGCCCATTGGGGATACTCTTAGATATGAAGGAAGCCTTGGGGATTTTGACTTAAACTTGGATCCTCCCTACTCTATAGCCCCCGATCTACATTTTTAGGGTGCTTTGGTATTTCTTGGAGACCATTTAATAGGAGGCTGAAAATTAAAGCATTTCTAGCCAGTCAGGACCGTACCAGTTCCAGATCCAGCCATCTAGGGTCGTACCAACAGAGATCTGAAAGATTCTATCAAGGAAGGGAAATAAATTAATCTTGTAACCAACTATATTCAGTGGGTGAAGACCTAGGGTCTCTATATCTTCTCTATTGTACCATATCTACATATCCGTGTATGAGGATATCTTCTAATATTAAATAAAGGTAATATATGAAGCTTATTGTCTCGTTTATGTCTTTCTTTCATTGCACAATGTTCCAATCTTGTTGTTATGTCTTTGATGTAATAAAAATCAAAGCAAAACTCTTCAGCACATCTTTCTGTAATCACAACCTGGAAAAATCAAACAACTACAAACAACATCAAACCCTAGTTCCTGGCCAAAATTGCTAAGGAACATTACATATCTAGATTGTTCTTCCCAAGCATAGAAGAATAATTGTCCCTGATTTATGATCCTGGGCCATTCCTCTGGCACTAATCATAATGCAACCTAGAGAGAATAAGTCTTCCCTAGAGATGCATATCCCTGATTTTTTAACCTGAACCATCCACCTAATTGGGCCATTCCTCCAGCACTATTCACAATGCAACCTGGAGAGAATGAGTCTACCTTGGGGAATGACTGTCCAGACCATTTCCTAATGGAAATGATTGTCCTGCACCAATCTCCAAAATCGACCATTCTTCGAAACTACTCACAACTGTGAACTTCGAAAGAATGAATGCCCGACAAAGAATACCATTCTTCTTCACCACTACTCAGAGTGACTACGAAGAAGAATGATTGTCCTAAACCATTCCCCCACACTAGCCAAAAGGGAAATCATTGTATATTGTACATCAACAATCTATGGAACCATTTTTGTTACGAAAATGATTGTTCGATCTGGACCATTTTCCGAACTGGGAAATGCCTGCCCATCAGAAATCTTGGGCCACTTTTCGAACTGGAAGGGAACTGCTCATCCTGGACCATTTTCTGAATTGAAAAATGATTGTCCATAAATCAACAACATATCAGTGCTCCCTTCCAACCTGGGAGTAATCACTTCCTTTTTCAATGAGGAATTCGTCTCCACAAGCCCCAGCTTGTCTCTTGAGTATGGAAACTTTTCATCTTGGACAAAGGCTTTACCAAAATATCTGTTATCTACTCATATATGGAGATATATTGGAGAACCACTTCTCTCTTTTGTACTTTATAACGGAGAATATAATGCTTGATCTCAATGTACTTTGGCTTGTCACGGAACATGGTTTCTCTGAAAGCTTCACATAGCTATGATCAATATATCATGGTCGAATTCAACACCTAATCAGATGGTCCAGAAACCAACTTATGGAGCCACATTTCTTTTGTACAAGCATCACAAGTTGCAATATACTTTGCTTTTGTAGTGTTGAGTGCAACCGACTTCTGTTTCCTGCTAGCCCATAACATCGTGGAAAATCTCAAACTAAAACATATCAAAGTATCATTTCTTTTGTCATCTACACTCTGAATCGATAAATTCATGCAATTGTGTGTCATAATTTAATGTCCCACAAAACAAATATCTGGTTGAGTATTCTCCAAATACATCAACAAGCCAATTAGAGTTTCTTCAACATCTTCAGATAATTTATCATGGGAGTTAGCCATGGATTTGCAATCCATCATCCCAGACTTCTGAATCACCATTCTGATACACTTTCTCTGTCATAGGAAGTGTTCGCCACGCTTCTGTTGTATATGAGATACTCTGCATCAAGTTGCTTGAATCCATAAAAGGTCTTTTTCCATTTGCATACATGGGTATTTTTTTGGTATGAGCTTCTTTCCCAATTTGCTTTATTGGGAAGAACATTGTTTTACATGTAAATTTCAATCCATGGATACTTCAAGAGGTATATATGGTTTTCTGGAACAAGATGTCGTCATAGTCTTCTCCCTCCTTC
Organism: Picea engelmannii; assembly: GCA_009831015.1. Classification (NCBI taxonomy): domain Eukaryota; kingdom Viridiplantae; phylum Streptophyta; class Pinopsida; order Pinales; family Pinaceae; genus Picea; species Picea engelmannii. Next base: position 432,403 of record ML784475.1, read on the forward strand.
TCGAGGAACCTCTAGTTCTGAATCTCACAATGCTTCCATTCATAAGTATTTTTCAGTACATAAATTGTTCTTCATCACAATTTCCATTTCTTCTGCTTGATTGCTTCTAGTTGATTCAAACCAAGCTGGTAGTCTTATGATTCTCGGTATAATAACTAGTTGTTCTGGATTTTCTTTCTTTCTTAGGATCTTCATGTTCTTCCTCGTGTTTCTTTTTAACTTTGGGGTTCATGGAGTCTTCTATAGATTCCTTTCCCTTTCTTCCTGAAGATTCCAACTTCTTCCTTTCATCATAGGAACATAGATGTAGATGGACAACCAAGGATACTTAAGACTTCTTTTCAAAGAAAACTTCTACTAGAGTCAAACTGAACATGTGTTACTTATCATGGCTGCTACTTCTAAAGGGGAACATGGACAAATACTTCATAATCTTCATAGATTATTCAATGGATCATATCATTTAGGATTACATCCCTCCTAATCCTCGCTTCATGCATGAATGCATGCTCTTCTTTTGGAATTATGTAGTCAACTACCTCCATCTAAAAGACTCCATGCTTTCATCTGCATTCTTATTTCCTTCTGCAAAGTGTCACAAGTCTTATTCTAATTTCTTCTGATTTATTGACTTCTTTCTTATTTGACTCCTTCTGGGTCTCTTCAGGTTTAGATTATGATTTTGTCTTATCTGGCAGTTGTTACTTATATAATATATTCCTCAGGAATTTTCCAACGTACTCCATCTTCTTGTAGTCATCGTAATAGAAACCCTTATCTTGTTATTCTTTCACATGTATTGTTTTACTGACCATCTTTTCTTCTAAGAAATTGATATGCATGATATGTACAGGAACTATGTAAACATGGTATGTACAAGAAGTATGTTATAGAAGAATATCGTTACCTTGACTAGAAGAAGAAGTTTGTTTTATCCTGTTTGGCTTTCTTTGAGGATTCCCTTTCTTCGGCAACTATTGATTCGTTTGTTTCCTTCCTTTTCTTTAACTCAGGACAGTAGTTCCTATAGCGACCATATTTTCGACAGTTGAAGCATTGTATTTTTTACATATCCTTTTCTCTATTTGGTTTCTTCCTTGAGCCAAACTTCCTCTTATTCCTGAAATTCTTGAATTTTGTTGTCAAGGCTTGATCATCATATTTCTTTTGGAATTTCTCTTTTGTGCTAATCCTTGATTCTTCTTGTGCATAACAGGTCCAAATTTCTTCAAATGTGGAATACTCCTTTCTTGTGTTCATGCTTGCATCAAATGCATCCCATGTCTTGGGAAGGCCATTGAGTACTATATTTACCAATTACTTTTTCTGAAATGATTTCTTCAATATCTTGTAGTTAATCTCTTAACTAAGAGATTCTTAGAAAGTATGATGTTATGATGTCATCATTAGTTTTCATGTCACGAAGCTCGTTCTTCAGACTCATTACTTGTCCAATGTTTCTGACTAACAAGAGGTTAGTTAGGGAATCATACATCTTCTTAGATGAGTCAAGATGAGAGATGTAGGGTATCAAATGGTCTTTTACATAGTCCACTATGATACTCATAACGTTGATGTCATTTCCCTTGAACTTCTCCATAACTGCAATGTTCTAAGGTTCCTTCTCTTTTCCTACTTCAAACTGTGGTTCCATGATCTTGCCTTTCACGATATCCAACACTTTATTCTTGGAAAGTATGAGGTCAATCCTTGTCTTCCATGCTCTAAAGTTAGAAGCCCCTTCCAACTTGTTTCCTGACTTCATAAAGTAAGTAATGACTGCTTTGACTTGGTCAACCTTTGACTTTGACCAAAAAATCAAACTTGACATCTTGGCTTGTTGAGAGTACCAGGGGGTGTGCTAGTCTAGGGTGCACTAGGCTATTCAGAAATTAGGTCAAGCTCTTCACTTAAGGTTCCTTAACAAGAGGGTTAGGGTTTCGTTGTTGCAGCAAAAATTTGACTGCAACTACAACTGTGACTGAGCAAATCCTCCCATTCTATCTTCCAGCGGTTAGATTGTCCGAAGATAGTGTGGGCCCATAACCTGTTAGAAAAATAGGTGTGCTCGTTTTTCCATAGACAATATAGCAATATTGGCACCCAACAATAGGCACAAAGGCCACCCCCAAGCACCTTAAATTTGACAAAGAGAATAATTCTAGAAGAAAACCCTAGAACCAATAGCCAACCAAGGTAGCATACCAATATCTAGAGCTAGCGTACCAAGCAGAAAGTCCAAACCATAACCAAGAGAAATTCCAAGCCAAAACTGAAAATTCCAATTACAACAGCTACAGCTACAACTCCTCTACACACTTGTGCACCATTGGTCTTATGCAGTTGTGAGAGTCTGAGTGACAAATGGGCTCTAGCACCCTATTATTTATAGTCCTCCAAGTGACTTAACTAGGTCGACTTCTACTTTTTGAGGCTAATAACTCAATAATAAATATTCTCTTTAGTTGACTTGTCTCCAAGAGTTATTATCCAATGTTTTAGGGTTTCTCTTACTTCCCGGAATATTCTAGACTAGTCAAGGTTACATGTAGAGGTTAATAGCTCCCACAGCTACCATAATATCAACAACTTGCACCAAGTCATAAGTCTGTTAAGCAGGATGCCAACGTAATTGTTACACCCACTCAAATCCTAGCCCCTTCCAACTTTGATCACATGATGTTGGATTTCATCACAAACTAGTACGTTCACTGAGAGAAGTTGTTGTTTTTCTTGTTAGTTTTCTAGATTTTTTAGCGTATGTTGTTTGTTTACTTTAGTTGTCCTTAAAATTGGTATTGTAGCTGATAAATATCTTCGTAGATCATGTAGCATGCAAGGGTTTCCTCTAAAAGGCTATGAACACATACCTCCTAACTCACTTGAAGACACTTACCGTGAAGAGGTCGAAAACTATTCGGATGTTGGGATGGTTGCCACTCCTTTGATCGAAAATCCTGAGAGATATTTGGTAGCAGTTCAGGAAGGTCCCACCCTTCCTGAAAACCCGGCTTTGAAAAGCCCTCACGATCCACTCATTATCCTAGTGGACTCCTTAGGTAACATCGTAGTAGAAGATCACCCTAGACTACCGTCGAGGCCATACAATCAACTAGACATGGAACCACGACAACCAAATTTTAATGAAGAATACACTACCCCTATCTGCTCTACTGAAATGGTAGATCCACAACAAACTCTTGTTCATCCTATATGGAAAACTCCATTGAGTCAGGATCTTTATGAAAAAAATAATTTTGTCTGACCATTATTTGACCCTCCTCATACATCTTCCACCATCAATGCAGATGCAGGACCATCAAGTCAACCTATTTACTATCCTTTCATACAAACGATCAATATCGCTATGACATTAAGACAAGTTACGAGTGAAACATGAGTCGTGTTACCTAGTCATTTGCAAAGTACCTTGACGGTTACACCTACCATCCCTCTTCAAGCAACAACTTCATATAAGCCACAAAATCCCATTGGGAAACCTTCACATCAAAGAATGCAAAACCCTGCCATACAACAAAACTCGACTGCGGGACAAATCCCTACTAGGGGGAAACCCTCTTTCAGTGCAAAAATCACGACTAGAGGGCAGCCCTCTTTCAGTGGAAAAATCACGACTGGAGGGCAACCCTCTTTCAGTGGAAAAATCCCCACTAGTGGGAAACCCTCGTTCAGTGGACAAATCCCTATTGGGGGGAAACCTTCCTTCAGTGGAAAATTTTCGACTGGGGGGCAACCCCCTTTTACTAGAAAAATCCTAGTTGCTACCCAAATGATGACAGGGGGACAATTCCAACCTCCATTTACCAGAAACCCACAACATTCCTGGGGACCACCCCAGGGAGGACTTTTCCATCAACCACATAATGGAGGATTATAAAATCCCAACCCACATGGAGAAACATAAATCCCAATCTTTCTGGATTATATTCTAGACAACTCTTCTCAGGGGTCTCGAATCCCACTTGGGGTCCTCAAGGCCAACCATCTTTTCCTCCCCAAGGGAAAATTCCTTACCCTCCTCAGGGTCAGCCTAGTTACCCTCCTCAAGGGAAACCTAGTTACCCGCCTCAAAGTCAAGCTAACTATCCTCCCCTGGGTTACATTGGTTATCCCCCCAGGGCCAAATATGTTTTCCTTCTCCATTTATGCAGATTCCTAAACAAATGAATCATACTTTTGTTGGTCAAAATCCATAACAACAACATATGGGAGGACCTATTGGATACAACTATCCACCACAACCAATTTACAGTCCTACTGGTGTTCCTATGCCACACCAATATCATCCTCATGCTGATCAACAATTACCATTCTTAGCCACTTTAGATCTACCGGATCTGTCGATATTAACAAATGATCCCATATTACACTCCCCTTTTGGGCCACTCATTCCAACCAAATTACCTTATGATATTCCAAAATTTGACAGCAAACCTAGAGAATACCCTAATAATCGCGTAATGATGTTTCATCTCTGATGTTCATCAAACTCACTAATGGATGAATCTATTCATTTACGTCTTTTTCAACATACACTTACGGGTTCAACGACTAAATGGTACATTGAACTACAATGTGGAACTTTTCAAGCTTTTAATTCACTTGCCATAGATTTCCTCACCCACTTCCAATTTCCCATCAGATATGAAACCGACACAGAAATATTGACCTCCCTTCATCAGAATAACTTTGTACATATTTCTAATCAAATTCATGAATGGAGATGACGATGACAGTTGATCAAAGAAACCATTCCCAATTATTGGTTGAATGGTTCATCAAATCTCTATTACCTCCTATTGCTCATGATGTAGCCATGGGTGATGTCGTCACAGAAGAGGAATCCATTGCTCATGCCCAGTATTTGGATTTGGTTTATTTTCAATCCGGTGCTTTGTATGAATTGATCCTAAATGCTCGCCACACATCAACTGATCCATCAAAACCATCCTCCAATGCTCATTCAAATGGACTTATCAATTCCGTCAAAACCCAGTATAGTTCACAATCGATTGGCACAACCAATCATTCAATCACTGCCTCGGCTACCGTGCAGAGTCGACTCTCATCAAACTCCACCCCTACTCAAGTATCTGAAGTGAATGCAATCCAATCTGCTTCACCACAACAATCCGGGGGGGGGGAAGAAAACTAAGAATAAACCCAAGAAAAATAATAATCAAACTGAAAATCCAAAAACACAAGCACAACCGCCTGCTATTGAAAAGGAACCACAATGCAAACCGAAATTTCCATGTCTCATTTGTGTTGAAGATCACTACACACGAGACTATCCCCATCAAGAAGAAGTTGCTAGATTTTTTAAAGGAAATTCTCAACCCGTTGTATTGACACATCCTTTTCCACAACAACAGTCACTGATTGCACAAAATCCTGCACCTCCGCAAGGAGGCAACTCAATTCATCCTCCTAGCGAGGATGCTTCATCGAGTGCACACATTTAAATGTTTAATGGTGTAGATTTGACCACTCGTTCTACGACTTATGACACACCACCAAGTAAACCGGGTAAGGAAAATGTAACTAATGGAACTGCATCGGATCCACCTTCCACTTCAGTTACTCCTTCGTCTAGACCTCTCCAGATTGAGAAACCAAGTTTTGACTCTATCTTATGCCCACCCAAGAGCACAATCAGAAAGTCGACCTTTAATCCTAAGTCTCGTGTTGCTCAAAACTACAAGATTGTTGAAGATTTGGCCCAAGCACCTTGTTCCATATCAACTCTTGAAGTTCTACAACACTTCCCTAGCGAACGTAGAGCTCTCTTGGCAGCCATCGGAGCTATCGATCTCAATTCATCCAATAATATCACGTTCAACCTGAATAATTTTAAATCACGACTCTCTCACCAACTTGCATTGCAAATTGATGTTGTTGTCCATAATCAACATATTCATCTCACGATCTTGGATGAGGGAGCATCGACATGTGTCATGCCCTTAGCTTGTTGTAAAGGCCTTAAATCACCTGGTCTTAATCAATCTCCCACCATGTTAAAAGCATTTGATGGAAGAAGTTTCTGACCTCATGGATTATTACAATCCTTAGTCATTCAACTGGGGGTCAAAATTGTTTCTGTCGATGTAGAAGTACTCGACACTCCCCTCGATTATAAATTGTTGCTAGGAAGAATTTGGTTCTATTCTATGAATGTTGTCGCTTCATCAGTTTTTCAATGTGTCCAATTCCCTCATCAAGGTAAAATTGTGACCATCGACCAGTTAGATTATTGCACTCATGATGCTTACACTAAAACAACCAACAATATTCCATTTTTGGGAGACTCAAAGATACTTATGAAAGTGTCGGCATAGGTCTAATGGAAGATTCTTCCCTCATGGGCACTTTCCCCACACCTCTTTCTCCAACCAATCAACATATCACAATAGTTAATATGATTTTGACTATGCTACATCAATCCCTCGAATCATTTGATCCATGGATCGTACCTAGTCCCTATTAATTTGATTCACTAGGTGACACTATGCCACTTAGTCACGCAGAGGATGAATATGACGCCATTCAGATTGCCTCTCCTTCACCAGATGACCAACATCTGTTGGCGTCTACTTCCTATTCGCTAACATCTTGGTTAGATTCCCTATCCTCCACTTTCGATTACATCCTCCAAATTTTTCCATCGGATGAATCCATTATGGAAATGCTTACTATCGACGAGGCACCATGGGATGACAACCACCCTCGTTCATCCTTTCTTCCCAGTTTGGATGAGATTGAGAAATATACTTCATCTATCTTTCCTAACAATATCATCGACGCTCCCCAATCTCCAATACTCACTCAGGATACCATCTCTGAGGGGAATTTGGGAAATATCTCTCAAAAGATCAGTGTTGACATATCCATAAAAGAAGGTATTGTGGAAAAAATACAACTAGGTGCCAATTGTTCAACTAAAGAGATTGAAACTTACATCGCCTTATTTAAAGAATTATGTGACATCTTCACTCGGAGCTACGAAGAAATGAGAAGGATCGATCCTCCAATCGTTGTGCATGAAATCAAAACTTACCCAGGAGTCAAACCTATGAGACAGAAACTTCGATCGGTTCATCCCAAGAAAACAACAACAATCAAGGCAGAAGTAGAAAAGTTATTAAAGTCTGGTTTTATTTATCTCGTACCCTCTGATTGAATGGGTTTCTAACATCATTCTGATCGCCAAGAAACAAGGGACAATTATTTTTTGTGTCGATTATCGGGATCTAAATAAGGCTTGTCTGAAGGACACTTACCCTACGCCCTTTATCGACCAAATTATCGATAATTGCGCCAGAAGTGTCATTTTCTCTTTTATGGATGGCTTTTCTAGATATAACCATATCGATATTTTACCTGTTGATCAACACAAAACAACTTCATCTGTCCATGGGGTACTTTTGCCTATCGGAAATTACCATTTGGCCTTAAAAACGTTGGAGCCACATTTCAACGGGCTATGTCGTATGCGTTCCACGACATCAAACATATCGTTGAACCTTATCTCGATGACTTGTCGGCTCACTCGGTTCATCGACGAGATCATATTAACCATCTAAGGAAAATATTTCTTAGATGTAGGTTTTACAAGATACGTTTGAAACCCCATAAATGCATTGTCGTTGTTGAATTAGGACGACTCCTCGGATTCGTAGTATCCAAAGATGGGATTAAAGTGGATCCTTTAAAAGTCAAATCGATTCTCACTTTACCCCCTTCCAACAATCTTACCCAACTGCAAAGTTTGCAAGGGAAGGCAAATTTTCTTCGTTGTTTTATATGCAATTATGCTAAAATTACTAAAGGATTCATGAGATTGTAGCAGAAAGATGCCCCTTTCATATGGGATGCAACTGCTCAATGCTCACTTGACGAGCTCAAGCATGCTTTAACAAATACACCACTTTTACATCCACCAACTATGCGAAAGATTACATCCTTTATTTCATTGCCTCCGCTTCCACTGTTGCTATGGTGTTAGTACAAGAGGATGATGACAACGTCGAACATGTGATCTACTATTTAAGTAAGAGTCTTTCAGGTCCTAAACTACGTTATTCACATGTTGAAAAGTTGGCTTTGGCAGCAATTATCGCTATCCAAAGATTTTGCCATTATATTCTACTTTGTACTACCACGGCCATTGCGGACTCGAACCCCATGTACCATATATTAACTCGTCAAGTACTTGGGGGAAAATATTCAAAATGGATCATCATTCTCCAAGAATTCGATCTCGAGTTTGTTAAATACAAAGCTAAGAAATTGTTGGTTTTTGTGGAATTAATTTGCGATCTTCCCCATACTGGTGAGAATATTGAGCCTAGTGATTCCCTTCCCGATGAATCATTGTTCCATGTCCGATCCATGGTATGGAGACATTCTTCTCTATCTCCAGACCCAACACTTTCAACTCGGAATTTCACGTGATGAACGACGTCGCATTAGACATCATTCAAAGCAGTACCTTATCATTGTCGACACTTTGTACCACCGAGGCATTGATACTATTTTACGACGTTACTTAACCCATGAAGAGGCTAAACAAGTTTTAAATGATTGTGGCCTTGGAGCTTGTGGCGGTTGTATCACTCTGTTATTTGCCCAAGGTTGTGAAGGCAGTCACAGAGGCAACATCAAAACCACTTCGAGTCTTGGATATATCCCTCCAAGACTCAGAAAGGGATCTCTCTGTCTGATTTAGATTTGTTCAAAATAATATATTAGGCTAGCTATGCAGAATAGAATATGTTTTTGAGTTGGGTAGGTGCAGAGAAGAGGAACCATGGGCAATGGAGTCACAATTTGATATTTAATCAAAAACAAATCCTACAGACAGCCTTACAGGGCAAGGTAGGCAAATCATTGGATTCTTCATAAGTTTGAAGTATGGAAGAGGGGGAAAATGTTAAGAAGTCGAATTAAAGACAGAGTAGTGAAGAATTCTACGTTTAACGTTCAGTGGAAAACATTGACATTGTTTTAAACTGAGAACAGGGTGTTTTTACAAAAATCCCGATCTTAAATCTCTTTAAAACAATAAAGAAGAGAAACATATATGAAAACAAAGGAAAACAAAATCACAATGAGAAAAACTTCTCCAATGGATTTGACACAAGAATCCTGTAACTAATGCGACTGTATTATTGAATTGATGAAAAATACAGGAAGCTCTGTGAGCTCTGATACAAATCAAATCATGGTCCCTGACTCCTCACATGCACATTTGATTCATTACAATATATAAACAACACTCTCCTCGGGCTCAGGAGGTCGAATTCAACCACCTCGTCCAAACATAGGAATAAAAATCCCTAAAAATCCTGAACTTTCCGCCATGAAAGACGGGCCAAATTTCTACAAAAAAAGGGTCCACACAAACATATGTTTCTCTTCAATGCTGACACCTAGGAAAAAACTGAAGGAGGTTATTGTAGATGAACATTTTTTGGACAAAAACCTCCTTTGGTTTCTCCAAATTCGCCTCCATCTTGCCGAAACATCTCCCACCAAATCGAGACTCTAACAGGAAAAATTGGAATTCTAGCAAAATAGGGCTCGAAGATGGCTTCGATTATCCCTGCTCATGGCACCTGTCTAAAAAATGGGAGAGGTTTTTGTTCTTCAGCCCGTGCTGAACAAAAACCTCTTTCAGTTTTTTAAAATTCATCTTCGTTTTCCCATAAGCGCCTTCGGAAAAAGACTTGTCAAAAACTTTGCGAAAGCAGTTTTTTGGGGGAAGGTGGTAATTCCGGACCCCCCTAAGGTCGTAAGTGGTTTTTCGGGGGGGTCCGTTGGCTTGTGGAGTTGCCATGTCTCCAAGAGTTGTTTTAGGAAACAACTTCATTCCGGACCCCCCTCTCGTTAAAATTCGGATGGCAAGGGGGGGTCCGTAATTATAATTGGACGTTGATATAACTTTATTTGGGGATGTGTGTGTGAAGTTATGGGTGGGTAGAAACTTAGGATAGTATTTTAGTTTTTTTTTTTTAATATTTTTTAATTTGATTTTTGTTTTATTACATGTTTTAGTTTATTTTAATACTTGTATTTTAGAGTGTGTTTATTTGTTATGTATTGTATTTTGTTTTTATGTTTTTATGTTTTTATGTTTTTAATTTTGTTTTTATTTATTAGTTTTATTACTTTGTTTTGTTTTAATTTTTATATGTTTTATTTATTGTTTGTTTATTATAATTTTTGTTTTAATTTGTTTTATTTCAAATTTGTTTATTATATGTTTTATAATTTGTTTTTATTTTTTATTTTTAATTAATGTTAACATTTTAATTCTAATAAACTAACTTAATTTCTAATTTAATCAATTAACAATTTTATTAATTACTAACTCGTTAATTCAATTATTAATTAATTTATTATTAACAGGTCTAATCTAACTACTGACCTAATGTTTTTATCTTGAGTTTGTTTATTCATGGAGGGATAAGATTGGCGAAGGGGTGAAGGAATGAAGGATGAGGGACTGAAAGGCGCAGCGGTGGATGAAGGATGTAGCAGGGTGATGGAGGATCGGGCGAAAAGGATGGAGGGGGGGAAAATGAAACAACCGAGAGACAAGCAAGCCAAGAATTTCATCACGGGGGTGATGCCAAATAGAAACTGAATAATCGAGTTACCTATAATTATAGGACCCCAACAACGGTCATCTTTCTGGGATAGCTACAGCCCAAAAAAGCTTACGTGTTGGTTATTTTTGGCCTTCCATATTCAAATATTGCATTGAGGTCATTAAAAACTTTCCCACCTTGTCAGATCTTACAAAAGAAAGCATGCACCCACCTAGCTCCATTTCATCCCATTGTCGCCATCGGAAACTTTGCCAAATGGGATATTGATTTCATGCAATGTAAGACTACCTCAGTCGGGGGGAACGACTATATTATCGTCGTCATCGTTTATTTTACTAAATGGGCTGAGGTGATGCCTACATTTCTTAATGTTGGTCGAACTGCAACACTTTTTGTGTTTAATCACATAATCACTTGCTTCAAAGTCCCACAAGCTATTGTAACCGATCATGGATCCCATTTCCAGAACCAGGTGATGGGTGAATTGCGCACCAAGTTAGGTTTTCGCTATGAAAATTCATCCCCTTACTATCCTCAGGCAAATGGACAAGTTGAAGCCATCAACAAAGTCTTGAAGACCATGCTTCAACGCATGGTGGGAGTGACCAAAACTTCTTGGCATCTGCAGTTCGTCTCTGCAATCTAGGCTTATCGAACTTCAGTTAAAACCACCACTGGATTTAAACCCTTCCAGTTGGTATACGAGTTGGAAGCAGTGTTACCGATTGAATGTGAGATTCCATCTTTGAAACTCATCGTAGAACTCCTACCCCATACTTCTATTGAAGAAGAACGATTTCTATATCTAATGAATTTGGATGAAACTCATCGCGATGTTGCTCTCATCAATGAGACATATCAAAAACGCATCAAGACTCAATACGATAAGTCTTTCCAACTTCACACTTTCACAGAAGGAGATTTGGTCCAGGTCTATGACCAAGATCATGACAAACTTGGTGCATAAAATAGAACCTATGTGGCACAGGCCATACATCGCAAAACGAGTGTTATAGAGATGCACCTACGAGTTAGTGGATTACGATGAATTATCTCTCAATGAGACTCGAAACGGGCTTCACCTAAAGAAGTATTATGCATAGAATATGTCGCATGTGTGCTTTGTACATTATTGTACCATATGTTTTTGGTTTGGTATGTCTTTACATTTGCGTGCACAAGTTTTTCCCCATTCTTTATAGCTGCTTATTCTATTTTAAAGTTGTGGATGGTTCTAGTTGACATACCCAGAATATCGCTTCTGCAGCTTGGGTCATTTACCACTCTGGTGAGTTAGTGAGTTCGGAAGGAATGTGTCTCAGATTTGCAACCAATAACGTTGTAGAATATCATGTTGCCATTGGACTTTTAACAGAAGCTTCTTCTCTAGGAATATCTCAATTGATTATCAACCTTGATTCTCAACTCATGGTTCGTCAACTAAACCATGAATACGTTGTTCGTAATCTATTTTTGATATGTCTTCATCTAAAAGTTTGTCGTCACGAAAGATCTTTTGAATTTCTAGAATATAGACATATATCGAGAGAACTTAATACGACTACAGATTCGTTAGCAAATTATATGTTAGATTCATATATTGCGCATAGATAAACATTTGGGACATGAAGCATGTAAATAAAAAACATCACATTATTTAAAACAAAAAATATATAATATAAGTATCCACCACAAAACTCGTATATTCATAGGCATGTATATAAAGTAGATAAAGTTTTGTCAAAATACATCGTCCAAAAAGTACATAGCGGGGGGAAAATGTGGGCCTTTATGCCCATGGTATCATCATAAAGACTATGTGTCAGGAGACTCTACTCGTCTTCTTGCACTGCATTGTTCTCAACATAGCACACAACTGCTCTCGCACTCGTCATAGCAAATGAATAAGACCTTCAGGTACCCCAACTGTATGTCTCTGAAGATGTAAGGGTACATCTCGTATCCTCATGGAAGGAACACCCATGGTCAAACCATGAAGATTCCTCTCCAACTCTCGGAGTCCTCCTACTCCAACGTCAACTTTTGTTGCTACTTGAGTATCTCCACAACATCCTAGTACTGGCATCCCCGTCGGACATGATGCGCCTCTATCTGCATGATGAAAAAAAATGACTTAGATCCCTCATCGTACAACAACAAAATAAATATAAACATATAAAAACAAAAATATTGTTACAAGGTTATGATCTTTCGTACCTGATGCATCCCACTGTGTCTCCTCGGGAAGCACTAAATCTACGTTGCCCCTAAAGTCAATTCCAGCATATGGGAAATCCTCTATAACCACGAGTTGTCTCCTCCATCATGCAAAAAAGTCATCAGTAAAACAGAAGGTTGAGGGTTCATTTCCTAACCTAGGTGAAAGACTTGTCCATCGCTCCATATGAGGCTCGGTCGTGGGGCATGCTATCAATGAAACATGCGGTTGCATATGTGGAACTCGCTCTAAAAAGAATGAAACTAAGAAAGAATCGTATCCAAATTGTTTTTCCCTGGCTGTTTGACACTTAGAGATCTTCTCTTTGATGTTACTCAAGAACCCTGCACTCCAGTTAAAAATATTGGGCTCCAAGAACTGAATAACATATGATATATGAGACTTGGAAGCAAGGTGGGAAATAGTGCTTCTTGCTAGTTTTGTGATAGCAAAGAGAATGGATCGTAGTGATAGGTCCAACGGATCTTTAATCACAATCCTTCCTCCTACCAAGCGTAACCTCGATACAAAATACAGGGCGACATATGCCTCTGTCAGTTATGGAGTAGACCAATGTCCATACAAAAGAATAGGTGATCCCCTCTTTGAGAGCCGCATTAGGAAATACACGTCATCCATGTCGATATCAAGCTTGTGCGATCCTATTCGAAACGCTTTCTCATCGTTGTCCCATAACCCAATCAGATACTCAAGTAAAAGGACTTCTTTTCTCATATTTTGTAGCTTGAAGTATTTTAGCAAACCGCAGTTTTGTAGATTTTTACTTGCTTGAGGGTTTTGTAAGGCAGCCATATCATCAAATTAATTTTCTATTTCCTTCTATTCAATCATGATTGGCTAAGTGTAAACTTGCAAATTCACGAAAAAATCATATTAGCCAAGTTTTCAAGAACAAGAATTGCCTTTTCGCAGCCTAAAAAACCAAAAAAAATCAACTTTTGCGCCCAGTGCTCCCTGGAGTGCAAGAACAGAGTGCTAACGCTCCCCTAGAGGACATACTAGGGCATTGAAATCTAGATCGAGGACCCCGTTGATTACTTAAGGGAGTGTTGATCTTGTTCGACGCTCTAGGGCTTTCCAAGGAGCCCAAGCTCATAAAATAAAGGTTGAATTAAAAAGACATGCAAATGAATGAGAAAGGCCAGAGAACCAATCTGATCTAGATGGAATCGTGAATGGTCGCATGTAGCTCCTGCAATCAACGCCGGAAAATCACTCCAAAAAGGGAAAAAACTCAAAGAAAAAGGAAAATAGTAAACCAAAAGGTGAGAATGACTTGTTTTTTCCCTAATTGATTTTTAATATGTCCAAATTAAGTCATTTACGCCCCTTTTTCACTTTTATAATGTTTTATTTTTGAGTTTTCCTAAATTATTGTCGATTTTAAAAAAACTATTGACATTTTTTTGCCGAAAACAACTTGATTATGTAGGAATTTACGGAGCTGAGATTTTTTTATGACCTTGTGACACTATTGAGAAAACTTTGACATGCTTCGAGCTCATTAAAATATGAAGAGACATTTGTTGCACGGTAGATTATCCCTTTTTTTATCACGACAGACTAACTACGAAAAAAGAATACTCTAGTCAATATCGACTAGAAGAGTTCTCTGTCGTATCGTTTTATACTTTTTCATACCTCAGAGACTAAAATCACGAAAAAGGACAATCCCATAGTCTTCTTTAAGTTATTTTCAAAATCCCTAAACATGAAAAACAATCGAGTTTTCCTTCTATGGACTCGCAAAACTATACATTGAAGGGCCCATCTGGGATGAACCCTTACTTCTTTCAGTTCATTAAATAAAGGAATATGAACTTACCGAATGTGAGTTATATCAAGCATGTGTTATCCTCCTCAAGCTCGTTAAATGAAAAATATGTACTCATATATCTGGATGGGGTAAAAATTGAAGGAAATGGGTCAAGTTTCTTGAGAACGTTTCAGGTAGCTCTCGTAGTCACCCTTAAACAAAACACTCGTTTTCATTTTACCATACACTTGGATAATCGATTAAGCCTCTGCACTTAACCAATCATATGAGTCTTTCTACTCCTTTGGCCCATCCAAATAACACTTCATCACTCGCTGCATTATGTTTTGGTCCACTCTGAGTCTATGCTGCCAAGTCTTATATCGTGCCTCAATGTTCAAGTGAAGTCTTCACCTCAAAATTTAGCCATCTACGATGTTCCCAATTCCCATACCCATTTAAATTTGTTTTCATCTGCTATATCTTATCACCTTCATGTGACAAGTTTTGTGTCGATTGATGGGGGATACATCAATGCCCTCCTTCGACGAGTTTTTTCCTATCGACTTCAACAAATTATCCAGGAAATAGACTTAGGAACACATAAGTACCTTGGGACCTGCATGCCTCAATGGCAGGTTTCCTCGCATTCGACAGTGGATATGCATCAATGACCCCTGACTGACTGATTCCACGAATGTTCGACTTCAACTCATTTTTTCACATTCCTTGGATTATACTTTAAAAAGTACTTTGAGAATCATCGACATCAATGATTATTTATATCGCACTTGTTAACAGTATACATCAATGATCGGTAATCAAGTGGTTTATGTCATGCTCGACATCAAATCATCTATTCACATGGACAAAATCATATTGTTATAGGATCGGGATGAAGACCCTGGGTTGAGTATTCATTTGCATATACACTTTACCCAGGTTGCAATGACGATTATCCAACTGATATACATGTTTTAACATAGATCCACTTTGTATTGGTCTGTGGCTATGGTCTTATCACATCATAGCTCCACTATGTATTATTTCGTGGCTACAATCAAGTCAAGTCATGGAGAGATGGATCCACATTGTATCTTTGGTGGCCATCTCCTTAGTCAATATCATCATGGATCCACAGTGTATTTATTGGCCAACGTGCTTTGAGTCAACTGTATTCTGAGCATAGGTATGCTTGCCCCGAGAATGAAACACATTTTAACATTGTTTGATGGTTGTCTGCAGCTTCTACCAGGTTCTCCAATTCCATACCCTTGCTTCGAAGAATCTACAAAGTGTTTCGACGATCAACATTCATTTTATGACTTCACACTTTTGGGGGTAATATGTTACACATCAAAATTCCTCACTTCGACAGTGTCGCATTTTCATTTGCGTAAGTGTCGCACTTTTGTTGCAAGTGTCGTAAGTGTTGCATTCGATTTCCCTAAGTGTCGCATCTCGAATGGCACCATGAAAACACTTGCTACAACCCCTAAAAAATGTTATAAGAAGAAGACCCATCATCTGACATTCAGAACAAATGTTTTTACTAGGGAATTATTCATCTTGGTAACTTTTTGGAATATCAATGCTCCCCTGCTCATACATACACAAGGAGCGCTAGCGCTCCTTGTCCATATCAGGGGGAGAGTTGTTGGGCTCTGTTGCCCATTTTAAGGGAGCGTTGAGTTGGTTCAGGAAATCTTGGAAGAAATCCCACTTTCTTATAAAGACAACTATGGATGGTTTGGATTAGTTTGGCTCGAATCTAACTCCAGGGATGCATCTAAGGAAGATATCACAACTATTGGAGCCATATCCTCAACTAATTCCAAATATACCCAAGGTGGTTGAGCCTCTCAAAGCCTATAAACGAAGGCATTCCCATGGTGAAAGTGAAAATCAACAAAGCATTTTTATTTTGATTGTGGATCTTTTGAGAAAGGATTGGACAAGGAGGACTTAGAGAGGCTCCTGCAATATCATCTAAATATTGTAAGTTTCCTTTTGAAGTTCTCATCTAATATACTTGGCATATTTCCTTCAAGCATGTGGTTTCATGTGTTTGTCTATGTTTAATTTGATTTGCATAGATGAATTTGCTTTTCCTAATCCATTAGAGTAGTAGGAAGTCGCTTGTTTCTTGTTTTTCATTGTAGGATTTGGTTTGTGTTAAAAGTTGGATCAAGCTTGCGAATAGAAGCAGCTAGGATGAACATCATAAACATAGTACATCCTAGTTCACCTTCTCCTCTCTTTTTTGATAAGCAAAATAATTTTATAGGAATAGTAGTGTCCATATGATTGTTTATGTCTTGGTATGGGGGTCAGTAATCCAAGGGAAAGTTCACATGTCCACAGGAGAATATTTCTGTAGCATTTGTGATTATATTTTGGAGTATCAATGGCTAGTTGAACAATTTGTGAGTACATATGTTTTTTTACTCCCCTTGTTTTATAATTAATGGAACAACAAAAAACCTTTAATTATATTCACACTTTGTCATGTCGTACAAAATTTGGAGGAAATAAAGTATGGAGTGGAGCCACCAGAAAACATCTTGAGAGATGGGATGAAGCATGGCTTCGAAAGAATGTGTATTATTTATGAAGCACTTGTTATGGTACTCTTGTTTATTTACATAATCATGTATAGTATACAATAAATGTAAATATACTCATTACACTTTATTTATATACTTATATATAGACTATGAAGAGGTAGAACAAAATCAAGCTAATCAACAAAACACTACAAATAACCCAAGTACAATATCCCCTACAAGTGATGAAGAAATGAGGCATGCATGTAGGTTGAGCAATGACAATAATTCGAGCGATGAATGATGATCAATATCATTGGATGTTAAAAAGTTTTATATTTTTGAAATATTTTTGAAATATTTTTTTGTAAAATCAAAGATTTTGTTTAATGTGAACATACAGTCCCAATTGGTATTGGAACGATTATTCACAAACATTTTGATTATGAGGGACTTTTACAGGTGTCCCATTTTGTATGATGAAGGGTCCCTTATTCATATATAATAAAATAGGTTTCTTATTCTATTGCGGTCTTTGGTGTTGTAAAATGGTATGCCATCGATTAAATATATGAATGATTTACATTATTGTAATGAACAAAGGTGTAATTAGTTAGTAAATATGTTTAATGATACAATACATTAATGCATTGCTTCTATCCAAATGTATTACTTAAAATATACAAATCAATATTATTATAAAAATATTTGATTTTGTAACGAGTAATTGATTTTTTTTAAACAAGAAGTTACATTTGCATACCCATAAAAATATTAAATGGCACGCAGTTGAATACAACACAGAAACATATTGGTGTTTTTTAATGATTGTTCTGCACTAGTGCATCTCGATGATCATTACAAGTCAATGTGTTTTAAGCTTTTTGACTAACCAGTGTGTCATTATTATTGTTACACACCAGGGTGTTATATTTAAATAAACACAATGGTATGCATGAGATTATAACACACATTGATGTGCATTATATGTATGAATGCACTCATGCTAATAATTGTAATAAGTGCACCACTGCTCCTAACTACAACAACAACATTGTTCCCTTCAACAATACCATCACAATTTCCTTATTTTTATCGTATCATTACCAAGACTTCACGATGTGTAAGGATATATACACATTAGTTCTCAATCATATATAGAGAATTGATGCTTTCACATATATAATACACATCGGTGCATGTCAAATAGTTGTGCATTGGTGTGCCTCATTGTTCTAAGTGCACTGGGGAAATAAACCTTTGTTAAAACCTCTAGCCACCCAACATTTTTAGTTATAGTGAACATCTACTAAAATCTTCATTGTCATTAATGGAGGTTTTTAGTGTTACAAGATTGGGCAGAAATATCAAAAAAACCTTTGTTAATTGGTGTTTTCCTTGTAGTTTTTTTAAAAGTTGAAAAAATATATTTCCCTTCAAAGACAGATGCCTAAGTATTGCCTACACGTTTTTTCAACAATTGCATTAGGTTCACAGCGAGTAAATGGACAACAAGCCTCTCTCATCTTTGGACATCATTCCCTTCATCTAGTTTAGAGGAATTGGTAAGGTTTTTTCTTTCAACTGAAGTGTTGAGCATTCGTTGTCTATTAAAAGGTGGGATGTTGTGTCACACTACATGGCTAATGGCACACCAAACCTCACTTAAATAACATGAATACCCCACTATTTTATGGAATTAAACATACTACACTCTTGGGGGAATTGATCCATGATGTAGAAGTATCACCACCCCTGTTTACCAACTAGTGAAACCCAAGAATGGTCCTTTCATCTAGTTTGAATGGTATTATAAGAAAAAAATTATAATAATATGGGTGATAAATTAAACAAATTAAACCCACCACCTAGGACTACAGCTCATAAATATCAACGCAAAGGTTAGGGATTTTGGTAAGCATATAATTATCCATTTGATGGTGTCCCTTTGCCTAAATAACTCAATAGATCCATCTTAACTTTAAATCTAGTAAGAACCAAGAGGGATCAAAAAGAAATTGAGATGCACACCTTTAATATCATTGGATGTTACAAAGTTTTATATTTTTTAAATATTTGTTTGTAAAATCAAAGATTTTGTTTAATGTGGACATACAATCCCAATTGGTATTGGAACGGTTATTCACTGACATTTTGATTATGAGGGACTTTTACAGGTGTCCCATTTTGTATGATGAAGGGTCCCTTATTCATATATAATAAAATATGTTTCTTATTTTATTGTGGCCTTTGGTGTTGTAAAATGTTATGCTATCGATTAAATATATGAATGATTTACATTATTGTAATGAACAAAGGTGTAATTAGTTAGTAAATATGTTTAATGATACAATACATTAATGCATTGCTTTTATCCAAATGTATTACTTAAAATATAAAAATCGATATTATTAAAAAAATATTTGATTTTATAACGAGTAATTGATTTTTTTAAAACAAGAAGTTACATTTGCATACCCACAAAAATATTAAATAGCACGCGGTTGAATACAACACTGAAACATATTGGTGTGTTTTAACGATTGTTCTGCACTAGTGCATCTCGATGATCATTACACGCCAATGTGTTTTAAGCTTTTTGACTAACCAATGTGTCATTATTATTGTTACACACCAGGGTGTTATATTTAAATAAACACAATGGTATGCATGAGATTATAACACACATCAATGTGTGTTATATGTATGAATGCACCCATGCTAATAATTGTAATAAGTGCACCAGTGCTCCTAACTACAACAACAACATTGTTCCCTTCAACAATACAATCACCATTGTTCTTATTTTTACCATACCATTACCAAGACTTCACGATGTGTAAGGATATATACACATTGGTTCTCAATCATAAATAGAGAATCGATGCTTTCACATATATAATACACATCGGTGCATGTCAAATAGTTGTGCATTGGTGCGCCTCACTGTTCTAAGTGCACTGGGGAAATAAACCTTTGTTAAAACCTCTAGCCACCCAACATTTTTAGTTATAGTGAACATCTACTAAAATATTCATTGTCATTAGTGGAGGTTTTTAGCGTTACAAGATTGGGCAAAAATATAAAAAAAAACTTTGTTAATTGGTGTTTTCCTTGTAGTTTTTTTAAAAGTTGAAAAAATATATTTCCCTTCAAACACAGATGCCTAAGCTATTGCCTACACTTTTTTTTCAACAATTGCATTAGGTTCACATCGAGTAAATGGACAACAATCCTCTCTCATCTCTAGACATCATTCCCTTCATCTATTTTAGAGGAATTGGTAAGATTTTTTCTTCAACTGAAGTATTGAGCATTCGTTGTCTATTAAAAGGTGGGATGTTATGTCACACTACATGGCTAATGGCACACCAAACTTCACTTAAATAACATGAAGACCCCACTATTTTATGGAATTAAATATACTACACTCTTGGGGGAATTGATCCATGATGTAGAAGTATCACCTGTTTACCAACTAGTGAAACCCAACAATGGTCCTTTCATCTAGTTTGAATGGTGTTATAAGCAAAAAATTGTAATAATATGGGTCATAAATTCAACAAATTAAACCCACCACCTAGGACTACACCTCAAAAATATCAATGCAAAGGTTAGGGATTTTGGTAAGCATATATTTATCCATTTGATGGTGTCCCTTTGCCTAAAGAACTTAATAGAGCCATCTTAACTTTAAATCTAGTAAGAACCAAGAAGGATCAAAAAGAAATTGAGCTGCACACCTTTTGGTGCTTACATGATTCATAATTAAAATGGAACTACGTTATTTTATGTGTGTGTGTGTGTGTTATTTTTGGTATTTCTTTTTTACATTATATTTTGTTTTCAATTTTAGTTTATAAGCATAGATATTACACATCTCATCCATACTAAGTTGTAAAATGCACCTTGCTTCTCTCAGTGCAAGAACATGCACTAATCTCCTCCGTGTATTTTTGCATTGAAACATAGACAAGACATATTAAAGGGAAATGCAATGTGAATGACATCCAAGAATTATAGAAAAAACAAATATTTGATGTCATTGTATGTCTACTTGGCAATTTTGTTGTTTCATATACTTTGTTGATTGACACCAAGGCTCCCTCAACTTCCTGTGAGTTTAATACATTGGTTAAAAATAAAAGGATAAAGTATCTTATTAACGTTCACTTAAACTAATTTGGTCTATCAGGCATGTGTTAAATCCCTTGATGATGGAGAGGAACCAACTTTAGGTGGTCAAACATCTTCCCTCACACACACACAAGCGCTCTATACTAGTTAGGGTTTGAACTTAGGCTATTTAAACAGTGGCACCCTACCCCAACCACTAAACCACAACTCGACGAATATCTATGACCATAGTTCAAAACCATGGACTTCATAATATCCATTCATGTGAGGCTATTTTTTAATTAGCAAGGAAAATAATGATTTTTGTAATTGAACCCTTTCTCTACTCATGTCATCGTCTTGTATCCTTCCACCATAAAAAGTAGATTGTTGGGAAGTACCATTTCATTCTTGATGTTTTATTCTTTATGTTAATGGGGGTTTATTTGGATGGTAAAGTGGTTTGTTGTTATTTTTCTTTTAAGATCTATTTTTTCTAAGTGCCATATTCGATCTTTGTGAAGCATCTTGCTTGAATTAGTAGTGACTCATGTGGTTAGGGTTAGATGTAAGTCCTTGACAAATTTTCCAAAATAGATACCCCTAGTTGTAGCCACTTCACTGAAGGATATTCTATTATAAACTATATTTATTCCATTGCTATAAATTCCCACATTGGAAAAAAGTGTTGTTTACACATATACCCCCAAAAAAGATGCCTCGTCTTCTACTTGGTTTTATCAACCTTGAACTAATCCATGATGCAACCCTCTAAAAAAACTCATAGGATTAAGCTCCTTCTATATCTAAACTAAGTACAAAGTCATTACCCGTCATCCATTAAATCGATTGGAAAACATCTAACCCCAAAAGAGATGCCTCATATTTTACTTAGATTTACTAACCTTGAACCAATGCACGATGCAACCCTCTAAACAACTCATAGAATCAAGCACCTTCTAGGTATAAATGAATATAAATTCATTGTCCATCATCCATTAAGAATCAATATAGGACCTAATTTTGCGACGATGACACTATGGAAATTGTGTGCAAACTAAATTTAAGCAACTAAAAGAAAATGATTTATAAAAATAATTATTCAGACATCTCGCAAGAAGAATTTGGAGGAATCAAAGATGCTTCCTTTATACACTTAACTGTCAAGTATCCACATTTATCAAGAGGTGTGTAGTACCTTGGCTTTTATTCCTGAGATGTGTTGGACCAAATTATGTATAAATTGTAAATGTGGGGTTATAATGACAAGGGTCAATTGACGTGAGCCTAAATAAATGACCCCATATATCAATTATGTAAATATGTTTGTATGGATTCCCGGTGAAAAGCTCAAGGTCGAGGCTCAACTAGTGAATGGATAGGCATGTAAATGTTGTAAATATACTTCTATGGACCATGTGGTAGACTTAACACAATGCACACAAGTTATGTAAAAATTAATGCTAGAATATAATATATAATTTTCCAAGATGGTTGTGGAAAGCATGAGAGGGACTATGTGTTGGAAAGTTAGTTGTCATTGATGTTAACCCTAGATGTAAACGCTAGAAGAAGTCCAAGAGATGGGTGTATTTGGAGAAGTCTCCAAAGTGGTCCCCTTATGGCATACCTCTAAGCATGGCCCTCATGGGAAGATGCTTTGAAGAAGTCTACAAGAAGCCTTGGAAATATGGTTAAGTGGTTAAGTGGTTAAGAAGCCCAGAAGGTGTGGTCATGAAGCCTGAAGTTGTTTTAAGAAAAAGAGTATGAATGACATTGTAAATGCATACACAACCCTCATAGATTGATAGTCTGTGTCATGCCATTTCCAATGATAGGTGGTACACCACATGGTTCCTCACGGTTGAGGAGATATGCCCTCTTGAAGATGGAAGCCCCGAAGTATCGTTAAGAAGCCCTAAACAAATGTAACAAGAAGTGACAAGTCAGCCCCAAATTAATTAAAAGATGAAATTTTTTTGCAAACAAGAAGTCACAAGTTGGCCCCATTGCAATGAATATTAAAATAAATATTAAGGATATTGTTGGTAAAATCTACCCCAATGGAATAATCATTAAAAATTAAATTGAATTTTATTTGGGTCAAATCGACCCTAAAAAGAGGGTGTCAGATATAGTATAAATAAGGCACTTAGGAGTTCATTTGTTACATAAAATCAAGTGTTTTTTTATCTGAGGTAAACATGGAGATCTGAGGTGAATTCCAGAGGGAAGATGAAGTGAAGAAGAGCGACATTCCAAGGGAGGAAGAAGTATTGTGATGATGTGTTCTAAGGTATGTTATTTAAAGGTCATATTACCATTTTCACTATAACTTTTTTTTCTAGAATGGTATATATAAAGACACTTGGAGTATAATGCAAAGACATATCAAAGTACCTGTTGTAAAAATTCCAGCTTCTGGGTCATTGTATTTTTGGAGATACACTCTGTGGAAGATAGGGTTTTTAACTAGGCCCGAAACTAGTCTCAAAAAGGTGTTATGAGAAAAATAGTCGCAACTTCTTCATAGAGGATCCAAATTCTATGAGACCAATTGCATTGGAAATAGTACATTTTCTAGTATGTTTTGTGCAAGTTTTAGAACTATATATCAAATATTCAGCGTGTGGCATGCTCTACAAGTTTGCTCTCAAGAATAGGCCATAATTCAACAAGGTCTTCCATTTTCTCTATAACTCCTATTCAAGGACGATTCAAGGAGTGAAACTTAAAGGAATTTTAGAGAAGATATTGAATAAATTTGGGTACAAGTTTTAGACCTTTACTCATTACAGGTACAGAGTTATGCTTGTTGAAAGTTAGGGTTTGTGACTAATCCAAAAACTAGTCCCGCAAGACTGAGGTAAAGTTTGATGAAGATGTTATTCTCTTTTTGTTGAAGATGAAGATGGTATGAGGGTCTATGGTGGTATGCACCAGGTTGCTCACATGTTGAAAGGTATGGTTGTCTATGTGATTTTGAGGTTTGTATCTCGGTGATTCGACACATGCTTAAGGCATGTATTGACATATTGTTTGAGTAATTTCATTCATGCTTGGCACATGCTTGAGGTATATGGTTCGATACATATCTTGGATTTTTTGGCACATGTCTTGGTACATGCTTGAGGCATGTCTTGGAGGATTTTTTCACATGGTTTGATGCATATGGTTGAGGTATACATATTGGATGTTTGGTACTTACTTAAGGCACATCTTGGATGATATGGTCTATGTTTGAGGTACATATTTTGGTACATGGTTGAGGCATGTCATGAGTAATATGGCACATGATTTAGGCATATCTTTGGTACATTATTGACGGATGTTATGGCACATGTTTGAGGCATATTTTGGCACATGCTTGGTCCATGGTTTGAGGCATATTTTGGTGATGTTGTGCATATGTATTGAGAGATGTTCATGATGTATTAGTATCAGCGACATTATCAGTGTCAAGTTGATTATCAGTAACAGTGACAGTGACAAGTTGATGATGATGTATCAGTATCAGTGACAGTGATAATATTAATGACAGTGACATTGACAGTGATAGTGACAGTATCAGTGATAGTGAAAGAGACAGTGACAGTGACAGGTTGACGATGATGTTGATGATGATGTATCAGTGATAGTCACAGTGACAGGTTGAGTCTACACTTATATTTTAGGGCAGAAGGAAGGGGCAAGAAAAGGGGGTTGTATCCTCCTTCTAGTTGGAGACAGAGAACATAGGGATTTGTAGCTTCCTTTAGGTTGGAACCTGTAAATCAGGGGGTATTAGCCTCCTTCTGATTGGAGCTGGAGAACACAGGGAGTTGGAGCTTCCTTCAGGTTGGACCCTGTAAATTATGGGGTCATAGCCTCCTTCTAGTTGGAGCTAGAGAATTTAGGGAGTTGTAGCTTCCTTCATGTTGGAGCATGTAAACAGGGGGTTGGAGCCTCCTTCCAGTTGGTGATGGAGAAATTTGGAAGTTGGTGCTTCCTATTAATGTAACCTTTGATACATAAGAAAACATTCTATGGTTTTCTCCCATTTGGGTTTCCACGTAAAATAATGGTGTATTGTGTATGATGTGATGCATTGTTTATCGTTATATGATTATGACATGGTTAAACGCAATCATAAGTGAATGGAATAATTGATAAGTCAATGTTCTGATTAAAAGTGGTAAAAAGTGCTCAATACTGATTCAACCCCCCCCCNCCCCTCAGTATTGGTGAATATTCCAACACTATGATTTCACTAGAGGGGAAGAGGGAAGGGGCCTATGAGAAATAGGTTCGTTAATGCCAAGTGCTAACTTAATAACTCGTCTCTTTTCCATCACATGCCTTATTTAAAGTTCATCCACCGCCCTTGACTTAGAAGCCAATCATTGAATGCATGTTGTGTTTGGTGAGGAATATTTACCTCCCATAGTTTGAAGGTGCAGGGATAGGTAACATCTGCATGAGATAATGTGTAAGCAATCCTCTCTTGTGGGATTTAATTATGTCATTTCTCATAGGAACCATTCATGCCATTAATGGGATCGATTCATTGTCACATTCATGTTTTGCACTCCCCATGTTGCAATTCCCATTGCTACTCATAAACCAAATCAACTTTTTGAAAGAGGAATTGCAAGCCTTGTGGGAGATGTAAAGAGGTTGTAGATGACATATAGGCTAGGAAAGTTAGGAAGCTTCACCCATTAGTTGTTGCTACTCATTGGCTTCTTGAGAACCAAAGGCTATTTAGAAAGCATTCAACAAATTGAGGTTCTCTTTGCCTCAATTCAAAAAACGAAGAGCATTGGAAGGAAAGAAAATCCCGAAGGGACTATTACATAAAGAAAGATAATGTATTCCTTTGTGTTTTTTAGGGAAGCAAAGGATAATGTCATGGTTGTTTGATTGCTAGACCAAAGGCCTAGAGTGTTGTATAATGATTTGATTGGTTGGGTCATGAGAGCAATTGGGTTGGGTTGACTGAGCTAGAAGCTCATAACTTGTCTCCTTTGACTTAGTGGCCACATACCCTACTTGGGGGTGTCATCTTCACTAGATGCCAATGGTTGGGTGGAAAATTGCTCATATGAAACTAGTCCCTTAAACAATCTTTGGATTTAGATAAGTGTTTTATCTCTCTATATAAATCTACAATTAAATTTTATTTCTAATATGAAAATATGTGTACTTTACATGTTGTGTGTATGAATAAAATATTTTAATATGTGTGTGTTTAGTTCTGTTATAATTTATTAGTTGCACTCATGCATTCATTCAAATTTCATTGGGTTGTTACTTGCTTGAAAATGAAGCGGGTTCCCTTTATATGGTTAAATTGTGTGAAAGAGGATGTGACAAGGTTGGACAATATTTTACATTGTGGTGCGTATAATGACTATCCCTAACTTAGTGATCATGACGACTCAACTACTTATAACAACACCCTTACAAAGAATGTGTTGACCACTTTTTTTGAAGACTCGAACCCCAACAAATGCTATAACAACACCCCACTTTTAGTAATCAAATTAACCTTTTATAACTAGCCAAAAAAATGATTTTCAAAAGCAATTAATAAACTATATTATTAGATAATATAAGTAAGACTTGAAGTAGGAAAATTTTAGATGGGCTCAAATTTTGGATTATGACAATACAACATTTCAATGCCAAATTTGTCAACAAATAGGACATCTATAAGATACTTGTCCCCATGCACAAATTCATACTACAAGGAAAAAATAGCTCAATCCAAAGTAAAATAGTTGGTAATTTCCTAAGCAACTGATGGTCGTTGATGAACATGATCAAGAGGAAGAATCTCTACAATCAAGAAATTTAGAGAAAGTCAATATTACTCATCCAAACATGTTTAATGGTGAAAAAAGTTCCCCTGTGGAGATTAGAAAGGAATGCCAACATACATATATTTCTCCTGGAAGTATGTAAGGATGTTAAATGAATATGAATGAAGAGAGCTTGTGGATTTGAAAATTTTGACTATGATAAAGAGCATGGATCTCTGATGAATTGTGGAATTTTAGCTTCTAATTTACGGATTGTCTCCATGGAACCACCTTCATGGGGGTGTATTGAGGTCAAGAAGAAGAAAGGAAAGAATGGGGATTGAGGATTTCTCACATCCTTAGTTTTTCTAGTCAAGTTTTCCTTTTGTTTGAAAACTAGTTGGTACTTGTAACCCTATTCTTTTGTTATCTCACCAATTGCAAGGAGGAACATCTTCCCATATCTTATTAAATTCTCTTGTAGCATTTTCATAATGTAACCTCTTTTATGTATTGTGAATAAGAAGTTATAATTTTTTTATTTTTATTTTTTTTCTAAAGAAAAAACTATAAGTGAAACAAAATGATCCTATCCCAAACAACTCAATAAATGTTTATGTGATTATATATTCTTTAATTAAATCAATATTCATGTTATAATATATGCCCAATGTAACACACATGACCCCCTAATCATTATAAGGCTGGTGGGATGTACAAAATATTCCCGAAATTACCTCTCTTAAACTTACCTCTAACTCTAATTATGAGCTTGTAGCTTGTTTATGCTCCTCGAGAGCTTTCCAATGACTGTCTTCATTCTCAATTATTAACTATGGACACAAAGTATGGCCTCTTGGAGGTTTAGGCATTACCCTTAGGTGGCATCATCATGTCCACGCAGAATCCACATGGACATTGTCCATATGTTTCATCCAACGTGGCTTCTTCATTGACCGTCAAATCAAGGAGCAATCGCTCACCCAGTCTAACTTCGCATCTGGACATCTGGATTCTCCAATTCCTCAGATATCCACCCATCCAATACCTTCCTAACTTCTATATATTCACCCATCTAGAATCCAAACTTTTGGAAAATTCCCCTCTTATGAAATCCTGGATTCTCAAAATTCTAGATGGTCTCCCATTAGTAACGTGGATCCCACAGGTACCAACTACCACATGGTGTTTATTCATTTGTCCAACTTCATTGACATGTTTCCAAAAACAAGCCTCCACTTGGTGCTCATCCATATGCTACAGGGATGGGTAGGTCTCATCTCTTACCTCTTTTCCTTCGACACACAACTTGCACGTCCACTAGATCAGATGGTGGATGATCGCATAGATCAACCGTACATATCTCAGTGAGTTTTAAAGTCACACAATATTTAATAGGGTCATTTGATCCTGACAGATCCGATGACTGAGATATGTCAAATATAACGATCTAGGTTAGCAGTGCCCTTAAAGGTGCTCGATCGTCAACCTTTCCCTTCCATCTTGACTATGGCAAGAGACCTATCCTCTCCACGTGTCACCTCCACCTGGAACTTCCATGTCGATCTCGATTGCTTGCGTGGACTAAGGGTTAATCACACGTGGTTCCCCCCATTGGGGTGACATATCTGCCACTTGGGATCTGTCCTTCTACCTCAGGGCATAAGGTTGCATCGCATCATTCCACATCCGACATTTGGCTTTTTCAACAAGTCAATTTATTGATTTTTCTGGACTTCTAGACTTAAGGATGGTCCAAGTTCCACTTCCCGGTTCCGCCATCTGACCTCCATCTTACGACCTGTCATCGTGGCCTACTGACAAGTACTTCTTGTCGACACATCCCTTGACATGATATGCTGACATGGCATGTTGTCTCAACATATTGATGTGGCACTTCTGACACCATATGCTGACATGGTTCCTGATGTGACATATGACTCAACATGTTGACGTGGTATTCGAAATCCAACTTTTTTTTAGAAGCCCTTTTTTAGAATGTTTGGATTTATAAACTATCATGATTTCGTCCTCCTAGTTCCATCATATGACATCCACCCCACATCCTACCATCTTGGCCCTGCGATGGGTCACTATGTTCACGTAACCCATTGACGTGGCATCCGACATCTTACAAAAGGTTGTTATAGGGGTTTTTTGAATGTTCACTACCTGGATTTATGGTTCCAGTCATGAACTTTGAGGTATCTAGTATTCAAAGTTTGTAAAAATTCCCCTTTTGAAAAATCTTGAATTTTCAACAACCCAGATATAGGGTTCCTTTGGTCGAGGTTTTTCTTAGAAAGGTTAATGCACCAAAGGGCTATCCAGATTAGGCTTTTGTTCTATAAGCCTTATCATGGTTTTGTCGGATCTCCGCTATACGTTGTAACTACGCTACCAATCCTGATAGGTCCAGGTTCCCCTGTTAAGGTTTCACATCGGGGTTCCAACATTTGGGAGTTTTATAAAAATAAACTTTATATATCAACAATCATGACAATCTTGGATTTTTTGGGGTCTTTTCCCTAAATCACTTCGTTAAAATATTAAAAAGGGGAAGACAAATCTGGTAACCCAGATCCTCTGCAATTAGATTTCAAAGGTTGAACAGAGCAACCTCTCGATGTAGCCTTTCCATGTCCATAATCCAAGAACTAGAGATTCAAGGGGACGACCATTTCTGAATAAATATCCCCCCCCCCCCCACACACACACAATCTGTATCATTCACAGAATTTTAAGCCATGAATGATATGTGTAATAAAAAATAAGATAACCAATTTGAAAATTTCCCAACACACATGGATTTACCAAATCATACATTCATTCCTTCCTACTCATGAATTCATACCATTTCATGAAGGAAAAACATGCACATTTTATTAAGATAGTTGAATATACAAAGCATAAGTAAAAACTCATATGTTCATATACTATTGGCCAGACCAACTGATTGAGGGTGAGTGCTTTTCCACCCAAACATAGGCTCTATTGTAGTATGACTCTCTACAACAGGCCACCTCGTGCAAGACTAATGGGAGACCATCTAGAAATTTGAGAACTCAGTGAAATTGGCATTGTAATATCCCTAGGTCGAACACAATTGTAAATGTAAATGCAAATGTACTTAAGGTGGTGATCTATTTGATATCATTTATTTATGCACCTTTCATGGCATAGTGCGTGCATGTACTGCGCAGTAAAATGATGAAGTGTGCACATTCCAGGATACCACGCGCAATAACTTAAGTGCACGAGAGTTTGAGGCCAAAAAGCCTTTGTGTATATGTGGTGTTTTATAGGTTGGTGAGCCAGTTTGTGATGATTACGCCGGAGAGCCTAGATGTTAAAGGCCAGTGCGCCTATTTTTGTATATGTCTCATAATTAATATAATAATACATCGTTGCGTGCAGACCGACCACGATAAAAGAGTATGGGGGACTAAACTCCACTAGTTGGGAAAGGTTGGGGCTAAAAGTTAAGTAAAATGGGCTAAGCTAGGGAGCTTAAGCCAAAAATGAATATTATATTAATATTTTTTAAAGTATAAAGTATGGATAATTATTTTATCCTAAGTTTTAAAGATGGGTACAAGTGGGCCAAAGTAGCTCCCAACATGACAAGTGTCAAGTTGGGGACATGCATACATATTGTTGGGACTTAGTTCATTTTCTATGATCTCTTCCATTATTGAGCCATCCAGTCAATCATCCATGAGCATTCACACACTCATTGAGCTATCTTTCGTACCTTCATGCCACTATACCTGAGCCTGTATCCATATCCATACCTGTTTGTATACCTGGTTAGCTTGGGAGTTGGATTGAAGAGGCGGGTTGTCAGGCCCGTGAGAAATTTCTCTTTGGGTGAGAGAATTGTTGGGAATTGATTTACTGAAGGTGCTAAACTGCAACTACAAGGCTTTGAGACTTCCTGTTCGGCTTGTTGTTGAAGCCCATAAAGGAAGTGGGGCAACCGAAAGACTGTTGAGCAGAGAAGGGGCACACTTCCTGGGTGGGACATGCATGTGGGGAATGAGGGACTGTAAGCTGTTAGTTTGAGTGGGCACCTGTGACAGAGTCTTTCTTGTTGTCTATGAACCAGTAGCCTGGTTAGGGACCCCTTTACCTGCGTGGAGTTTAGTCCCAGCTCGGGGGTGACCCATCATTGAGAGTGATGAGCAATGTGGTCTAAGGCTAGGAGGTTCGTGGAAGGTCTGCACGCAGTTGGTGATATTCTTACCAAGATAAGTGTCAATATTGTGATAAATTGACATGTTGCATTGTAATTTACGTGTTCAGTTTTATGGGTTATCATGTCTATGATTTATAACTGTGTTTATATTTATGGGTATTGCCTGCATATGCTGCATTTATAGGTTTACTATTATTTCTATGTGAATATGTGCATTTACAGATGTATTTGTATGGTTACGTTATATATATATATATATATATATATATATATATATATATATCCGCAAGAGCTCTGTGTGTATATATTTTAATTGCATGCAATTTGAAAACTTTAAGTGGCATAGCTCAGTTGGATGTTGGGTATGTTACAGTATGTTCCGCAGAGAGAACGAAAGCGTTCTCTCGAGTATCGTGACCTGGCCTGGGTGGCCAGGGACATTACAACATGGTATCAGAGCTTCAGTTTTCAACACTGAGCCTAGATGGGATGAGAAAGTTGAGTTATAGCGAAATTACACAGAGGATTTATGCCCGCATATGCTGCATTTATAGGTTTACTGTTATTTCTATGTGAATATGTGCATTTACAGATGTATTTGTATGGTTACGTTATATATATATATATCCGCAAGAGCTCCGTGTGTATATATTTTAATTGCATGCAATTTGAAAACTTTAAGTGGCATAGCTCAGTTGGATGTTGGGTATGTTACAGTATGTTCTGCAGAGAGAACGAAAGCGTTCTCTCGGGTATCGTGGCCCGGCCTGGGTGGCCAGGGACATTACATCATGGTATCAGAGCTTCAGTTTTCAACACTGAGCCTAGATGGGATGAGAAAGTTGAGTTATAGCGAAATTATACAGGGGATTTATTTCGAAGTGGCCAAATTTCAGTTTGTAGAGCGTCCATGATAAAATTTAGAAGCAACGATGCGGAATTGGGAAAAGCCCCAATTTATGTTGTTAAATTCATGGGAAAATTGAGGAATTTAGCCAAGTGGTGAGATATTAATGATTTAATATCTGTTCTAGCAAATTTAGACCTGGAATTGGTCGAATTTGAAGTTACAGTGAAGCCATGACAAATGGAGCGAGATTAGTAATTAAAATTATCAATTCATGAATTGAGTTTGGGAAAAATTCGTTCCAGAAATGTCAACCCACAACGATTTGTTGTTCTAGAGGTTGAATTGGTGTTATCGGGGTGAAATTGAACAAATTTCATAGTTGCAGAATGATTATGGTAGAGTTTGGGAAAAAAGTTAAGCAAAAGCCCCAATTTTTGCAGCGAAATTCATGAGGAATTGATGCGCATAAAAATGAATGTGCGCAGGTGGAAGCACTAAAAATGCATGTTGCGCAATAAAAAGCTTGTGATATGTAAAAATTGGGCACTGCACAGAAAAATATTGGCATGCTGGTGCGTGCGCTAAATTTTGGCACCGCGCGGAAAAATGTTGGTGTGCGGGTGCGTGCGCTAAATTTTGGCACCGCGCAGAAAAATGTTGGTGTGTGGGTGCACGCACTAAATTTAGCATTGCGCAATGTGCTTACGCATAATAAGGTGCGCACGGTGTACACACACATAATAATGGCATGCATGGTGTGCACAGTATTGGCAGAACGCATAGGAGTTTGGTGGGTGCGCGCGTAATGTTGGTATATGTTATCATGCGACAGTTTAGTTAATGGTACGCATCGAATATTTGTGCGCAGTGGGGGCATACTAAACTTTGGCATGGTGCAACACATATAATGAAGTGCGTGCAGAATATCAATGCGTGATACAAAAACTGCGCACAACGGGTAATAGTGCAAGAACCAAAACTATGCGCGGTGGATATTGGCGTGCGACACAAAGGTAGTGCACGCCAGGTATTGGTGCGACAGAGAGGTGATGCACAGTGGTTATAGGTACGCAGAGCACGATTTACCTTGTGGTGTTGTTGTGCATGCCAAATACAAGTATACAGATTGAAATTTGTGCGCGCGAATTCGTTTGCAGGGTGAATAACAGCAGAAAACCAGTGATTTTCTGCAACGTTTTATATCGTTTGAACGTCATCTTTTTGCAGCGTGTTTTTGAGGCCCTTAAGAGCATTTTTAGCATCTCAAAAACCATGAGAACATATTGTATCAAAGTACACTTGTCTTTATAACTCAAATAAAAGAGCTCGGAGAGATCTTTCTAATGGTGTAAATCATTCGTCAAACAGAGCTTTTATGAGAAAGTTACAGCACAAACAGTGGAGGGTAAATTTTAAGACCCGTCTAACTTCCAAGAGCCATAACTTTTTGCTTCGGAATCAGATTGAGGCACAAGAGCAGTTAATGGAAAACTATTGAACCATATAAGATAGTCCCAAAGCTCAATTAAATTTATGGGCATGTTAAAAATGTTTAATATGGAAAATAAGGCACCTGTAGCATTGCAGACCAAAAACATGAATTGGTATAGAACTTTAGCAGGCTGTAACTAGCAGCCAACAACCCAGAAAAAAATGAAACTTGGACAGAGTGTCCATAATATGTATATGAAGAAACCCAATTGATATCCTACGAAAATTCCAATGGAGTAGGTGCAAAAATGCATATTTACAGCGCAGAGTTGCACCAAGTTGAAAAATGAACATAAAAATTAATGGGCAATTTTTAATAGGCATAAATTTCTGCTCAAGACTCGGAATTGAGCATGCGAGTAGAAATTGAAGAGGTGTTGGAAAGTGGAATCTAAATATTCACCCCGAAAATTGATCTAGGCACTCAATTTTTCAGGAAATCAGAAGAAAGAATTATGATATATTATTGAACCAAAATGGTTCATATTTTTCATGAATTGTTGAAACAGTTAGCCTGATAAAGTTTTGTTGACTGCACATTTTGCAGAGTTAACAACAACTAGATCAGATCAGGATTAACACAAATTCCATAGTAATGGAAGAGACACATGGGAATTACAGCCAGGAAGATGAAATCAGAGGGATAGATGTTCATTTGGGCATTGAAGGAACAAACTCCAATGGACATGGAGAAGGAAGAGATGAAAACATGAATATGGTAGAGACCATTAAAAATTTGCAGAAGGATGTCCAAAGCCATAAAGTTGATAATGCAAGGCTTATGAGAGCCAAGGAGTAGCAGGATGACTTCAACATGAAGTTAATGCAGATCTTGAATAGAATAGAAAAGAAATTGGATAAGGAGAGTGGCTCAAGCAAATCTGGAAGTCACAGGCCTCCTGATGAGAAAAGAAGAGCAAGAAGTGTTAGCAGACATCACCACCACTCCTCGAGGCATTCCAATAAGAGAGCACACAACAGCTCAAGTCCATCCCCTGTTAGGAAGCATAAGAGTTCTAGGGTGGATGAACTGTGAGGAGAAATGAACAAATTCAAACCTCCTACATTTGATGGTGAGCACAAGAAGGATGAAGATGCAGAGACATGGCTATTGGGAATGAGAAAGTATTTTCAATTTTATAATTATTCTTCTCATGCAGTAGGCAGAATTACCATCTATCAACTCAAGGGAAAGGCATCCATGCGGTGGGATCAACTTTTGCAGGTGCAACACATTAAAGAGAAAAGTGTTACTTGGAGGGAATTCAAGAAGTACTTTGAGAAGAAATACTTGACTAAGAGATACTATGACAAGAAAATGAAAGAGTTCTTTGAACTCAAGCTTAAGAGTATGACCATAGATGAATATGAGAGAAGATTTTTAGAACTGCTGAAGTATGTCTCTTTCATTAAGGATAAGACAGTTAAGATCCAAAGGTATTTGAGTGAATTTCCATCATTTATCAGCGACAAAATACAGTATGATGATCCCAAGACATTGGAGGAGACCATAAGGCGACCTAAATGCCTATATGATCAGAAAAAAAGCAAGGCCAACTTGCCAAAAAGCTTGGGAAGACAAAAAGAAATTCAAGATGGATCAAAGGAAGAAGGGAACTAAGCCACCATTCTTCAGAAATAATACTCAGGGACAACCAACTTCTAGAGAGCCCAGAGCGATGGAAACAGGGGGTCAAAGGCTAAGGCAACCACCTATTCAATGTTGGGGTTGTAAAGGAGATCGTATGTTCAAAGATTGTCCTCATAGAGGTAAAAAAGTGAGAACTGTTCACAATGTACAGCAAGCTGAAACAGTGGAAGACATGGGCAAAAATGTACCAAGGATCTATGCAGCCCTGGACAACAAGCAAGCAGAGTATCAGTCACATATGATTGAAGTGGAAGGTATGATCAACAACCAAACCATTGCTATTTTAATTGATTTAGGAGATATTCATATTTATATAGATCATAAGATGGTGGAAAGTTTGCATTTGCCAAGAAGCAAGCATGGAAAATCTTGGTTGGTGCAGCTAGCTACCAGAACAAAAAGAAAAGTTAATGAGATGGTTAAGCCATGTCTTATGGACATGAATGGACTGAACACCAGGGAAGATTTGAACATCTTGCCTTTAGGTTCCTATGACTGTCTAATTGGGATGGATTGGTTGGACCAACATGATGCTATCATGGATTGTCATAACAAGGAATTTACTTGCTTGGATGAGGAAGGGAACCTAAGGAGAGTGCGGGGAATTCCCAGGGCAATAACCATCAGAGAAATTTTAGCATTGCAACTGAAGAAATGTTATAGAAAAGGGTGTCAAATATTTGCAGCTCATATGGAAGAGACACCTAAATATAAGGTGCCAAATTTGGAAGATTATGCAGTCCTGGAAGATTTTGAAGATGGGTTCAAGGAGGTACCAGGACTACCCCCAAAGAGAGATATTGATTTCTCTATAAATTTAATTCGTGAGCAGCTCCAGTGTCAAAGACTCCTTACAAAATGAGTACACCAGAGTTGAAGGAGTTGCAAATGTAGCTTGAAGAACTTTTGCAGAAGGGGTATATACACCCAAGTGTGTCACCTTGGGGTGCCCCAGTCTTGTTCGTGAAGAAGAATTATGGGACATTAAGATTGTGCATTGATTTCATACATTTGAATAATGTGATTGTTAAGAACAAGTGTCCTCTGCCAAGGATTGACGATCTTTTTGATCAATTGAAGGATGCAAAGATATTTTCCAAGATAGATCTCAGGTCAGGATACCATCAGGTAAGGATTAAAGAGGAAGATATCAGCAAGACCGTCTTCAGGACAAGGTATGGTCATTATGAGTTCACAGTGGTGCCATTTGGGTTGTCAAATGCACCAGTTGTTTTCATGTGCTTAATGAATGGTGTTTTCTGAGAATATTTAGACAAGTTTGTCATTGTCTTTTTGGATGATATCCTTGTATATTCCAAGTCAAAAGAAGATCATGAACATCATTTGAGGATGGTTTTGTAAGTATTAAGGGAGCATCAGTTGTATGCCAAATTGAGCAAGTGCTCATTTTATCAGAAGCAAATTCATTATTTGGGACATATCATTTCAAAGGATGGGATAACAGTGGATCCTGAAAAGATAGAAGCCATTAGAGAATGGTCAGTACCAAAGAATGTGACAGAGGTCAGATCATTCATGGGCCTTGCAGGATACTATAGGAGATTCATTGAATGATTATCAAAGATTGCACACCCAATCACTTCCTTGGAAAGAAAGGGTGTGAAGTTTCAGTGGACATTGGATTGTGAAAAGAGTTTCCAACACTTGAAACAATTATTAACAAGTGCTCCAATACTAAGGATTGAAGACCGAAATGAAGACTTCATTGTATGCATAGATGCATGTAAAGAAGGACTTGGTGGAGTCCTCATTCAAAATGGGTTTGTTGTATGTTATGAATCAAGGAAGTTGAAAGAGCATGAAATACATTATGCCACTCATGATTTGGAGTTGGAAGCCATAGTGCATGCCTTGAGGAAATGGAGACACTACCTCATGGGGAAAAGGTTTGAGTTGAGGACAGACCATAATGGTCTGAACTATTTATTTGATCAGCCAAATCTAAATGCTAGGCAAAGAAAATGGTTAGAATTTCTAAGTGAATATGACGCTGATATAAAGCATATCAAGGGAAAAGAGAACAAAGTGGTTGATGCACTCAGCAAAAGAGTGCATGAATTGCATGCTACAACCATTAGCATGTACCAATAAGATTTGAAAAGCCAGAATTACAGAGGCTGCCAAATCATATTTGTAATACA
This sequence comes from Picea engelmannii, assembly GCA_009831015.1. Lineage (NCBI taxonomy): Eukaryota > Viridiplantae > Streptophyta > Pinopsida > Pinales > Pinaceae > Picea > Picea engelmannii. The sequence goes on from ML784475.1 coordinate 469,829, forward strand.
AGAAATTAGTGGCAAAATTATAGTAAGGTAATTTGCAGCAGAAAATTGAAGAATACAAGCTAGATAATGATGAAATTCTCATGTACAGGGGCATAATTTATGTACCAAATTATCAGTAATTGAAAAATCTGATATTGAAAGAAATGCATAATGTACCTTATGTTGGGCACCCAGAATATCAGAAAACTATTGCAGTTATCAAAAGCTAATATTACTGGCCAGGCATGAAGAAAGAGGTTGTTGATTTTATTGCCAAATGTTTGGAATGTCAAAAAGTAAAGGTTGAGCATAGGCACCCAGCTGGTTTGCTAGAACCATTACCCATTCCTGAGTGGAAGTGGGAAGTTGTAACCATGGATTTCATCACCAAACTACCCAGAACAAACAAGCAACATGATTCTATCATGGTAGTGATGGATAAGCTTACTAAAGTTGCCCATTTTATTCCAGTTAAGATCACCCACAAGGCAACCAACAATGTTGATGTTTATATGAAGGAAATTGCTTGATTACATGGCATACCCAAGACAATTGTGTCTGATAGAAATCCAAAATCTATGTTGATAAGGGTATAACTCACATGGATTTAAAGTGCGTGACCATGTATTCTTGAAAGTGAAGGCCAACAAAAGTTCCTTGAAGTTGGGAAATTGTTCCAAGTTGGCAACTCGCTATTGTGGGCCATTTGAAATCCTAGAGAGGATTGGTCCAATTGCTTATATGATTGCATTGCCTGCATCTATGTCTGTTCATAATGTATTCCATGTATCATTGCTCAAGAAATATATACCTTATGTTAATCATGCTATTGATTGGAATGTGATTCAGGTGGAGCAAGAAGGCGCTTTTCAAGTGCATCTGGTACGCATTATGGACTAGAAAATCAAACAGCTTCGGAATCGAGCCATAGGGCTTGTACAGGTCCAATGGACCTGGCACGGTCCTGAGGACGCTACTTGGGAGCATGAGGATGCAATGCGGGCAAAATACCAGCATCTTTTTGAGGATTTTTGAAAATTTTGTTGTATGTGTGTACTTAATGCACTGAGGACAATGCATAAATAAGGGGAGAGGATTGTAATATCCCTAGGCCGAACCCAATTGTAAATGTAAATGCAAATGTACCTAAGGTGGTGATCTATTTGATATCATTTTTGTAGGCACCTTTCATGGCATAGTGTGCGCATGTACTGCGCAGTAAAATGATGAAGTGTGCACATTCCAGGATACCGCACGCAGTAACTTAAGTGCGCGCGAGTTTGAGGCCAAGAAGCCTTTGTGTATATGCGGTGTTTTATAGGCTGGTGAGCCAGTTTGTGATGATCGGGCCGGAGAGCCTAGAGAGCCTAGATGTTAAAGGCCAGTGCACCTATTTTTGTATATGTCTCATAATTAATATAAAAATACATCGTTGCGCGCAGACCGACCACGATAAAAGAGTATGGGGAACTAAACTCCACTAGTTGGGAAAGGGTGGGGCTAAAAGTTAAGGAAAAGGGGTTAAGCTAGGGAGATTAAGCCAAAAAGGAATATTATATTAATATTTCTTAAAGTATAAAGTATGGATAATTATTTTATCTTAAGTTCTAAAGATGGGGACAAGTGGGCCAAAGTAGCTCCCAACATGACAAGTGTCAAGTTGGGGACATGCATACATATTGTTGGGACTTAGTTCATTTTCGATGATCTATTCCATCATTGATTCATCCAGTCAATCATCCATGAGCATTCACACACTCATTGAGCTATCCTCCGTACCTTCATGCCACTGTACCTGAGCCTGTATCTGTATCCATACCTGTTTGTATACCTACTTAGCTTGGGAGTTGGATTGAAGAGGCAGGTTGTCAGGCCCGTGAGCAATTTCTCTCTGGGTGAGATAATTGTTGGGAATTGATTTCCTGAAGGTGCTAAACTGCAACTACGGGGCTCTAAGACTTCCTGTCCGGCCTATTTCTTAAGCCCAGAAAGGAAGTGGGGCAGTCGAACGACTATTGAGTAGAGAAGGGGCACACTTCCTGGGTGGGACAGGCATGTGGGGAGTGAGGGACTATAGGTTGTTATTTTGCATGGGCACCTGTGATGGAGTCTTTCATGTTGTCTATGAACCATTAGCCTGGTTAGGGACCCCTTTACCCGGGTGGAGTTTCGTCCCAGCTCAAGGGTGACCCACTGTTGAGAGTGATGAGAAGTGTGGTCTAAGGTTATGAGGTTTGTGGAAGGTCTACACGCAGTTGGTGATATTCTTACCAAGATAAGTGTCAATTGTGTGATAAATTTACATGTTGCATTGTCATTTACGTGTTTAGTTTTATGGGTTATCCTGTGTATGATTTATAACTGTGTTTATATTTATGGGTATTGCCCACATATGTTGCATGTATACGTTTACTGTTATTTCCGTGTGAATCCGTGGATTTACAAATGTATTTGTATGTTTACGTTTTATATATATGTTTCTACAAGAGCTCTGTGTGTATATATTTTAATTGCATGCAGTTCGAAAAATTTAAGTGGCATAGCTCAGTTGGATGTTAGGTATGTTACAGTATGTTCCGCAGAGAGAACGAAAGCGTTCTCTTGAGTATCGTGGCCCAGGATGGGTGGCCAGGAACGTTACAAGAATCATCACAAAGAGCGCGTCACAAGCTTTCCAATGGCGTAAACGACTCGTCAAACAAAGTTATAGATCGAAAGATATTCGCGATGAAAGTTTTGGTCAACCTGACCCAGTCAGTAGGGATGAGTCAACATCCATATTGTTGACGTCATCATCAGTACAGATGATGTCAACATCTGTACAGGGTACGTGGAATATGCAGAGGGCGACACGTGTCATGATGGCGTTGGCATGATGTTAGCATGATGACGTGGCAACCCCATAGGCTCCCACGTGTCACTCATTTTTGGACTTTTTTGGTTAGTCTGTAGACCATTAGGAAAGCGTTGTGTGGGAGTCCATACAACCACCCGACATGTTGATGTGGCAAAGGTGACATGGCATAACATTGCAATGTGGTGACGTGGGCCAAGGAAATGTCGCCACGTGGCAGTGTGCAAATGCACAAAGATGCCTAACAACCAAATTTCAAAAAAATGTGCGAGGTTGGCTGGCGCCAACACCCAATCCGCCACATTTGGTAGAAATCTGCCACATTTTGTAGTAATGCCGCCATATTTTTTCTGTTGGAACCATATAACTGCTAGACTTAGCGAAGGATCCCATAGAGCAATGTAACAACACACACACACACACACACACATATAGCCAACGGAGTACTAAAACGGGAGTCCACGGTTTCGACCCTGGGATCTCCCCTAACCTCTCTGACTTTGCCATGTCCGCTCAACCAATTGGGATAGGGTGTGACTTGGTATAGTCCGCCCACAATTTTACTTAAGTTTTGAAATCCACCAGTGCACAAGGGGGGGGAATACCAGGGTGTGCGACGATACAGACAAAGGCACGAAAAATGAGACATTTTTTCCATTAATCTATTGCAAGTGTAGGCATGGAAACATAGACAAAATTTCTTTTGGGCCTGAAAGTTCCAGACTCAGATCGAGGTGTGGAGACAATAATTTTTGGGTAATTCGATGCCACGAATTCAGTGGTGTTGTTTGTTTATGATTTGAGCAAAGCTTCTGCAACTTAACTCTAGAATGAGTTAAGTTAATAAAAAGGCCTACCCATTTGAGAGCAGGACCCAGAGACGTAGTCCACCAGGAACGAACTCCGTTATCAAGTTTTTTGTGTTCAGATATGATGCATATGTCTTTTTATCATTGAGATTTCCTTCTTTATGTTGCATTTCAGTTTATGCTCATTTAATACAACTCTTTAATAAGTCACATTGATGAAAAAATCCTGGATCATGTTGATATCAGAGCAGTGATCTTTGACTTGAATTGTTGAGTGTGAATGCTTACTAGGGCCAAGCACAAACAAGGTGAAGGAACACTTAAGACTTTCAACCCTGAAGTGGGTCGTGCATCCTGAAGGAAGAAAATGGATGAAGAGGACAAGCGTGATGAACAGAAGAAAAACTTCCATATGGTCTTTTATTGCATGTCAGATATGGTCAAGAAAATGTATGGAGATTACGAGAAGAGAATGGCAAAGAAAGGGAAGAAAAAGGAAGCATCAGCGGATGAAAATGATTCAGTGAATCAAGGGGATGGAGGAGACTCTCCCGAGCCTCCATCTTCACCATCGAGTTCTAGCTCTACTTCCTCTGATCATTCTCATCGTTTTCATCATTCTAGCCATAAAGCTTCTTTTAAGAAACCATTATTAAAGCTTGATGTAAAATTTGCTTTACCTATGTTTAATGGAGATGCTAATCCTGAAAAGTTAGATAATTGGATCCGACAGGTTGAACTATATTGTCGTGTTCAACAGATTGATGAGGAGGAAGTTAAAGTGCAATTAGCCTCTCTTCGGTTGGAAGGCACTGCTTTCGTATGGTGGGAGAGCAAACTTCAGGACATAAGTAAGTGTGGTAATCTTCTTTCCTCATGGTTGGAAGTTAAATTAGAAATAAGGAAGCAATTTTATCCATTGGGTTATTTACATAAAGCAATGATGGAATGGCAAACTTTAAGATAAAGTAAAGGTCAATTTGTACAAAGTTTCACGGAAGAATTTAGGAAGAAAACTCTTGCATTAAACATTCCTTTAGATTATTATGAAACTTTAATGAAGTATATTGGCGCACTTCACAACTATATTCGTCATACCTTATTATTGTTTAACCCCACTATTCTTGACGAAGTTTGTGTGCAACCCACTCACCTTGAGAACAAGGGAAAGCATGTTCAAGAAGATCCCACAAAAAAACCTTCCAAATTCCCACATAATCTATTTAAAGGAAAGTTTCAAAGGAAGCTCAAAAAGACCACCATTTTAAAGAGGGAAGAAGGAAAACCATCTTGCACTCACTACAATAAGGATGGTCATGATGATGAACACTGTTGGAAATTACATCCAGAGAAAAGATCAAAATAGTTCGGTGGAAAGGGGAAGACAAAGATCGTTGCTACAGTGCAACAAGATCTTGGTTCTGATTTGGGAGATGAGGAAAAGATCGCAATGGTTGGAGTACAAGGTAAAGATTCCCTTCATTCTAGTTCAAATTCCAATAATGAATCTCATGACGATGAAAGAAAGAGGAATGAATTATTTCGCATAAGAGTTGTATCTAAGCACACAAAGATAGATACATTATTTGATTCGGGTTCCCAAGCAAACTTGATATCTGAAGCACTTGTCAAAAAGATAGGTCTTGGAACTAAACCACATCCAAATCCTTATCCTCTTGGTTGGGTATGTGATAAAGCCAAACTAAATGTCACCAAGCAATGTAAAGCCAGATTTGCTATGGCTTCAAAGTTGATTGATGAAGTAGATTTGAATGTTGTTTCACTTGATATACGTGGCATCATGTTAGTGAGTCCTTATCTTTATGATAGAAAAGCAGTCTTCTTTTGTCATGAGAACAAATACCACCTTACTAAAGGGGGAGTGGAATGTATTGTTAGAGCCTACAACATGAGGGTAAACACAACACTTGTTAGTGTAGGACAGATGAAAAGACTCATAAACACTAATAAGAGATATGTACTCATGATCGTAAGAGAAAAGGATGTTGGAACATCCTATGCCTTCCAAGGATGTGATCCTTCTCATAAGAAAAAATTAATTGATATTGTTTCTAAGTATGATGACATATTTCAGGAACCAGATGGATTACCTCCTAAGAGGGAAATCCAACATGAAATACATCTTCAACGAGATTCTCCTCTTCCTAACGTGGGAATGTACAGGATGTCAGTTGTAGAGATGACAGAGATCAGAAAGCAGGTACAAGACTTATTGGATCAAGGGGTAATCAGGCCCAGTTCATCTCCTTGTGGTTCTCCGATCGTGATGGTGCCAAAGAAGGATGGCACATGGCGAATGTGTGTCGATTATGAGACTTAAACAAAATCACGGTGAAAAATCGGTACCCTCTTCCTTGTATAGATGATTTACTTGATCAATTAAAGAATGTTGTTTATTTCACTAAGTTGGATTTGCGCAGTGGATACCATCAGATCAGGGTTGCAGAACAGGATGCATGGAAAACTGCCTTTAAAACCAAACAAGGATTGTTTGAGTGGTTAGTTATGTCATTTGGGCTTTGTAATGCTCCGACAACCTTCATGCGTGTGATGAATGATGTATTTAGACTATTTCTAGATGATTTTGTAATTGCATATTTAGACGACATTCTTATATTTAGTGGGACTTGGGATGAACATGTAATGCATGTAAAGCAAGTATTAAATACTTTACAAAGGGAAAAGTTGTATGTGAAATTGTCCAAATGTGAATTTGGTAAGACTGCACTAGTGTACTTAGGTCATATTGTAGGAGGAGGACAATTGAAAATTGATCCTTCCAAGATTGATGTAATTGTAAATTGGCCTGAGCCCAAAAATGTAACTGAAGTACAAAGCTTCTTAGGTGCAGTCCAGTACTCGAGGAGATTCATTTCAAACTTATAATTTAATGTAGCTTCTTTGCATGCCTTAACCAGTGTGAAGAACACTTTTCAGTGGGGAGGAAAGCAATAAAAAGCCTTCAACACTTTGAAGGAAAAGATAAGTACCACACCAGTATTAGCACTACCGAATCTTTAGCAGCCTTTTGAGATCGAGACAGATGTCAACGAATACGCCATGGGTGCAATATTGATGCAATATCATAAGCCTATATGTTACCACTCTGAAAATTTTAACCAAGCTGTTGTTAACTATCCTACATATGATAAAGAGTTGTATGCATTAGTTCAAAGTGTAAAGAAATGGAAGCACAACTTGTGAGGGAAGGAAACAATCATAAATACAGATCATCATCCCTTACATTATCTCCAAGCACAAACCAAGCTAGAACAATCGCATCATTATAGGTGGATGGGTTTTCTTCAATAGTTTCATTTGGTAATCAAATACAAAATGGGTATGAGTAACAAGGTAGTTGATATGCTTTCTAGACCTACTATTGTTGCTTCTATTATTTTAAAGAATGTTTTATTATCTCATGATAACTATGTGGAACAATATGTTGTTGATAAAGATTTTAGAGAAGCATTTGAGAAGCTAACCCATGGTGCACAGGTAGAGAACTATTGTCTGTAGGGAAAATTGCTCTACCATCTTGAAGAGTTATGTATTGCTACAAGTGAATGAGTCCATGTAATACGAGAAGCTCACACTTCTCTTGTGTCTGGGAATTTTGGGGTAGGAAAAGCTATGGCTCATATGCAAAGGTTTTGTTACTAGCCTCAGATGAAAGCAATTGTAACTAAATATGTAAAGGGATGTGAGATGTGTCCTACTTGTAAGCCTGGTAATGGAAAATTGGGGCTATACTCACCACTTCTTGTTCCATCCCATCCATGGGAGAGTATCTCCATGGATTTTGTAGGGGGTTTGCCAATGTCGAAAAGGGGTCATGACTATTTGTATGTAGTAGTGGATAGGTTTAGCAAGATGTGTATCTTGATGCCATGTAAAAAGCAGATCACTACTGAGTAGACTGTTAATCTCTTATTTCAGTATGTTTGGGTTCACTTTGGGTTACCCACATCGATTATATCGGATCGAGATACTTGATTCCTTGGAGATTTTTCGACAAACTTATGGAGAATGATGGACACCAAGTTGAATAGGAGCATTGCTTTCCAACCACAAACCGACAGACAGACAAAGGTTGTTAATCAAACAATGGCACTTTTGCTTCGAGGTTACTGTAGCAAGCATCCCAAGTTATGGGATGAACAGATACCCTGTGTACAACATGCTTACAATCAAGCCGTACATTCCTCCATTCAGTGTTCGCCATTCGATACATGTTTTGGATATTTACCTAAGGTCCCTTTGAACTTGATGTATGGGAGAGATGTCGATTCAAATGAAGAAAGAAATGAAGTCAGGGCCCGCAAGTTCATTCAAAGGATCCAACAGGTACACCAAGCTGTCAGGGAACAATTGGAGAAAAGTCAAGCACAATATAAAGCTTGACATGACAAACACAAGGTTGATCATCAGTTCCAGGTTGGAGACCAGGTATGGCTTCACATCAACAAGGAGATATTGAAGGGTGAAGGCAAGAAACTTAATCCCATCCGATATGGACTCTTCACTATTTTGGAGAAAAGCGGCACTAATGCTTTTCGTCTAGATCTTCCACCATATATGTAGGTTTACTCAGTTGTAAATGTGGAAAACTTGAAACAAAATTAGCCTCCCATGATCATGGATCAGGGTGAGGAAGTTTCAATACCTTCAGTTGATGAGTTTGCTTTTGAGTACTTGGACGAGTTGAAGGAAGATATCATCCTAGACAGAAGGACGAGGACTTCACGCAGGGGTGATGTTGATTATCTTCGAGTGGGCTTAAAGGGAACACATCCAAACAAAGCAAAGTGGATTGAGAAAGGCAAGGTGGGGAAACTCTTCCCTCACTTATCTGTTTATTGATGAAAGCTTTTGGTGGTCCAAAAATCTCTCAGTGGGAAGGTGTGATCCAAAAAGGATTAAGAGAAGTCTAAGGATAACTCAACATTCACAAAAGCACCTCATGAAGCTCAGAATGGCCTCAATAGATAGAGAAAGGGAAAAAATTCAAAGTCCTCAAAACTTAGTGAAATTGGCATCATCGCAAAGAGTGTGTCACAAGATTTCCAATGGCGTAAACAACTCCTCAAATGGAGTTACAGATCGGAAGATATTCGCGGTCAAAGTTTTGGTCAACCTAGCCCAGTCAACAAGGATGAGTCAACATTCGTACTGCTGACGTTAGCATCAGTACATATGACGTCAGCATTCGTACAGGGTACATGGCACACGTAGAGAGTGACACATGTCATGATGACATCAACATGACATTAGCATGATGATGTGGTAGCCCCAGAGGCTTCCACATGTCACTCATTTTTGGAATTTTTCGGTCAGTTCGTAGACCATTAGGAAAGTGCTAAATGGCAGTCTGTACAGCCATGTGGCAGACCGTACAACCACCCAATAGGCTGACATGGCATGACCGTGCAATGTGGTGACATGGGCCAAGGAAAGGCCATCGCATGGCCCAGTCATGGGATGCCACGTGGAAGCGTGCAAATGCACAAAGAAGGCCAACAACCGAATTTCAAAAAAATGGATGGGCTTGGCTGGTGCCAACCCCAATCCGCCACATTTGGTAGAAATCTGCCACATTTGGTAGTAATCCCGCCATATTTGGTCAGTTGGAACCATATAGCCGCCAGACTTATCGCCATCGCCAGACTTAGCGAAGGATCCCATAGAGCAATGTAACAACATATATATATATATATATATATATATATATATATATATATATATATATATATATATATAGCCAATGGAGTACTAAAATGGGAGTCTGCGGGTTCGACCTCGGGATCTTCCCTGACCTCTCTGACTTTGCCATGTCCGCCCTGTTATCACCCCATAAATTATGGGAATCAAATGGTGACTGGAATATTATTTGTATATAGTGTTTTGTTGACAAATGATTTTTCATTCTGCAAATAATTTGAAAAGAAAAAGGAAACGAGGGCATAAAAGAATTGAAATAAAGGCCCCATGCAATAATAGAAACTTGGCCATACCTTTCAAGCATGGCCAAGTTCTTTTAAATTTGAATGTTGATAAGTTAGTGAATAAATCTAACCAGACTGTCTAATCCTGGTCAGATAGCCCCTAGGTTAGATTAGTGAATAAATCTGACCAGACTATCTAATCCTGGTCAGATAGCCCTTAGGTAGAGTAATTTCTTAACCCAACAGTTTAATATGGGTTAACTGTCATAGAAAGATAGGTTATCAGGTAGGTTAGTTGCTTTATTTGTTCCTTTCCAATGAAACCAGCTCGATGTAATGTTTGCACCAGGTCTCGAATGTTGAAAAGGTTACTTGGTCTAAGTCCCTTGGTGGCATTATGTGAAAAGATTGGGAAAACCCCATAAAATGCACTTATCCTAAGTTTTCCCGACACATACTTTTTCCGCTCCTGATTTATATTTCCTACACTTATCAGTGGTCCAGATCATGGTGCTCAGATCTACGGCGCACAGAGCATTCCGGACCCCCCCTAGTGTTCTGCTTTTAACCAAGGGGGGGGG
>ML784475.1:480122-496733 GCA_009831015.1 Picea engelmannii
TCCTTTAATGGAGGGGGGGGGGGATGAGTAATAAATGACGCGCTAAGATCTGTGACCAAGAAACGGGCGCACGGATCAACGGTTTACAATGGATTTCGGACCCCCCTTGATGTTCTGCTTTTAACCAAAGGGGGGGGTCCGGAATGGATATTCCCTCCGATGGGCCCCTTGTCATAGTTGGCACAAATCTATTGGTCATGAAGCCTTTTCACCATATGTCATCTGACATCCTCCATCACTCAGGGACGTCATCCTCCACTGATGCCACTTGCTCCACTTGTTCCCAAGTTGTGTCCCATCCCATAACTGTTGACAGTCCCTGTTGTCAGTCCCTCACCCCTCTCACTCATAAACAACCCCTTATTGCGACTTTTAACACCAATCCCTGGCCGCCACGTCACCCATCTATATGCTTTGGCCACCGTCACCTGCCACCTCATCCCAAGTGGCCCGTTGTCCATTTATTACAGGATAACATACCCGTTATCCTGCTGACATGTCTCCCGCGTCCAACCGACTTCAGTTTTGAATAAAACTACCGTTATTCCCCTTTCATTCGTTATTCGTCCATCGCGCCAAAAAACTTACCTCTTATTCCTCTATTGCTTCCCCATCGCCTTCATCCACAGTCAGTCGACCCCACTAACATATTGTTTATTGCAGGTACTGTTGCAGAGATGGCGCCAAAGACAAGACCAGTGGAAGAAGAAGAAAATCCTTTTCTTCCTCCTCCTGTCGACCTGGACAAAATCCCATTGGTCGATAAAAACAGATTGATTGCTGATACCAAGTGTGAATTCGATTTTTCGGACCTCCAGTCATGGCTTCGGGAGGTGTTCCTGGAGCAGAGCGATGAAATTGGACTCTGGGAGTCCAATTTGCCCCTGTACATGTTTCCCCAGATCCACCACTTCCCCGAATTCGCCCACAAATACCAAGCACATTATATTCCCGACCAGAGGGTCGTAGTCTCTTCATCTGGAGACGTCCTCTTCTTCATCACTCCCGAAGACATTGACCAAATGATGCAAATTCCCCGTGTTGATTCTGCTTCCCCTTTCAACTTAGAAATCCCTACAGAGCTGTATCAAAAGATGACCTTTCCCCAAAGAGCTCAAATTTTTGAGCTATTCCTTCCCACCTTCGCTCAATTCCCTCCCACCAATCCACCTTACCCATCATCCATGTTCTTCACCAAAGGAAACCAAATCATTTCCTCTCTTTGCGCTCTGTTAGGATACTATTCCGACCAGTGGGTAGGTGAGCCCATTCTGGGTTTTCTATCCATTTTCTCCACGGATGAAAAACCCACCACACAGTTCGATTTCGATACCTTCTTGGCCGACAATATTCACGAACAGTTCGTGAATTTTGGCACAGAGGGCATGTTCAGATATTCTTCCATACAGGTGTACATGTTTGTTTACTTTCAAGCAGATAAATTCAGTTTCTCCATGCAGAAGATGGACGCAGATGGAAAGCCTCAGCCAATAACAGCATGGACCTCTTTGTTGAAGCGTAACTCTGTAGAATATGACTTCAAAGCATTCATTGATCTATTTTACCACCCTGGGGTAAGCATGTTGAGTGGCAGGCCTGAGCCTCGCATCAACGAGGAAGTCCAGAGAATTTTGCATCTCTCGGAGAATACGAAGACCGGGGATTGGTACTTGTATCAGAACCACACCGAAGTCAGATTTTTCGGGTGCGAATTGGCACCCTATAAGTTGCCCAAATATGTGCCGGTAAGAATTTTTGCTTTAGAATACATAAGACAAATTATGAATTCTGATGATATTCATTTCGTATCATTAAAGAAGAAGTAGCAACTTCTGATCAAGGGGCAAATTGGCTCCTTCATTTGCAACAGTCGAGGTGCCGGAGAAGAAGCTGACCGGATGTTGAAAGAGATGAAGTTTTTCCTAAGCTTCCCATGGCACTGTGATCCATGCGGGATCATTTCAGAAATGCCGGTGAGAAATAAGAATATCCCGTATGTGCATGAGTCCAAGCCCGAGATCGAAAAGTTTACAAATCAGACAGTATGGGTGCCCGACACCTTAGTCGAAATGGAACAGCAAGTGGAAGTGGAACCGCAGGTTCCCTCGACGAGTGTGCCACCCACTACCACACCTCAGGCCCCTAAGGAAAAAAGGCCTCGACAAGAGTCGTCTCCACCTGTAACAGAGGTGTCATCAGAAGAGTTCCAGATGCACACCAAGAGGCCAAAGACAGTTTCAACGCCTGACACGACAATAGAACAAGAAGTCCCGCCTACCACAGTAACTACCACAATGATCAAGCTGATCATTCCACCTTTTGGTTCGAGCCTTTATCAGGGCATCACCCCAGCAGTACCTAAGAAATCCACAGATTCTCCCCTGAACAATCAACCAGGAAAGATTGGGCCCAAATTGGGCATCTTCGAGAAGTACGAGTTGATCAAGAAGAAGAATCAAACCCTTACCAGCAGTACTTATGCCCAGTTTCAAAAGCAGTCGTCAACTGCGCAGCATAGACTGTTGTCGGCATTTGACACAGAAAAAGGTAGGATGCACATGGCCTACCTCCAAGCACAGGTACCGGATCCCAAGGTGATTTCAGACTACAAGAGGGCCACTTTCGAATTCCAAGCGAAAGACGTGCACCCAGCAGATCAGATGGATCTGCACAAACAAACAGGGGAGATGGTTTTCCACACATTAGCACATGCTTCAGCCTCTGCAACCAAATTTCAGGTATCGCTCAATAATGCTCAGACACAGCTTAAGCTGGAAAAGATATCATCATTTGCGAAGGACAACAGAATCAAGACCTTGGAGGAGCTGGTTTTAAAGATCGGTTATGATCCGTCAAATGTCAAATCTGCAGAAGAGATGATAAAGAAGAAGAATGCAGACATCGCATCCTTAAGAAAACAGCTGAAGCTCCCGCCCACAGAGGACTCACAGGCAAAGGAGATAGCAGAGAAAGAAAGTGAGAAGGATGAGATGCTAAAGTTGCTCATGGAGCAGAATGCTCAGCTCAAAGAAATGGAGGCTGAGATGGAGAAATTACTAAAAGAGAAGGAGCAGATGAAGCCAATGGAAGTCATTCCATTGAGTGGCATTCCTATCTCAGGAGCAAGCACAGCAGCAGTAACAACAATCCCATCTGCAACACCAGTGACACCACAGGAAGGGACTACAGACCTTGCCGAATCCATGGAGAAGATGAACCTGCAAGAGACAGAAATCAGCAGGCTGGAGAAGGAAGTTGAGAACCTCCAGGAGCTCAAAACTTCTTTTCAAACAAGCCTATCCAAAGAAAAGCAAGTAATTGAGCAGCTCAGGAAAGAACTACAGCAGCTCCAGAAACAAACCATGGCAGGAAAGACTTTGGCTGAGGTCAAAGAAAATGTATGGACAGATATCATAAAATCCATAAATGAGATATGGCCAATTATCCAAATTATGTTTGAGCAGAATGAGTTGGTCCAGAGAAGCCAACAGGCCATTGAGAAGATTAGAATAGAGTTGGGAGATATGCCAACACAAGCTCATGATATCATCAGGTTCTTAAATTCTAAAACCAGAGAAGAGTTGGAAGAACTGAAGATCGAGGACAGGACAGAGACCATACTTGAAGTAAAAAGGGTGTTAACCAAGAGAAGTCTAATGTTGCAGCTCGAGGAAAAGGTTCAGATCATGGACCAAGGAGTACAAAGGTTTTTCAGCAAGATAGAGACTCTCTAGAAGAAAGGTCTCCCCGGTCTAAAGGTTATTAATGACAAACTGATGACACTCCCAGATTACAAAAAGAGATTGTCCGAAGTGTCTAAAGACAGTTCGAAGTTTGCTGGCATACAGGGGATCATCACCGGCAAAGCATTCCTGGACGCTTTGCAGTTGGACATCAGTATCCAACATGAGATTCGATACATATTCCTCTCTAAGCCCACATTCGCTAAGTATACGGAGATGGATGAAGTGTATCAGAGACTGCTCAAAGTCACTGTGACTAGTCACCTCAGATGGGAGGAACTCTGTGATCTCCTCGAGTAGTAGATGAGCCGTCCAGGTCCAGTCACCTGTCTAGTCAGAAGAGGTTGCACAGAAACCTCGCCAACGGCCTACCCCAGAAATTCCGCATGCAGTTGTACCAAGTCATCAAGCAGTTTTGATTAGTTAAATTAGTTAGACTAAAAATAGAATGAGCACGTCCTGATCAGTTATGACAGGAACGTTTGTAATTTGAATTATAAATACTTCACCTTTTGAAGTATTGAGGGTTGTTGATCTCCACACCCTGGCACTACCAGACTGTAACCATTTTTGAAGAGATATGCCATTAATAAAGAGGAAGCACTTTACAGGATTCTTGCGTGTGTTCACTGGTGACGTTTATTCTCTAAGTTTAATGTTATCCTTGCTTTGTGACCATTTTGTTTTCTAAAACTAATCTTTAAGAGTAACGTATGTTGCAGGATTTTTCTTGGATACCCTGTTTCCGACTTTAAAGATTTGAATGTTTATCTTCTGATGTTTTCAATTAAGAAATTCTTAACTGCTTCTTAGTTGAATGTGTCTTTCTCATCTTTTCTTTTGTCCATCATTTAAGCTATTAAAGATCCAGTGAGTATATTATCTCGCCCGGTGGGAGTTTTCCTTTATGTTTATGGTTTGTATCTCATATTGATTATAACACAGACCCCATAGCCCGATGGAGGTGTAGATTGTCTCAACCAATTCAAAAACCCTTTTACAACAAAACCTACTTGTTCCTTTACCTAGCCTAATATCTAAATTAAAAACAAAGCTAAATCATATAGAGAGATCCCTCTCTGAAGCTGGAAGGGCTAGATCCCAGCTTTAAAAGCGGTTGGATAAAGTTACCTTTGTGGATTCCTTCTTTGTCAACCTCTAGGAAATTTATAGAGTGCTAACATAATGGCGACTCCGCTGGGGACGAACTAAAAATTGACAATTTCGCGTTTTCTTTCCCCTAAAAGAACGTTTGATTCTGAGAAGAAAGTAATGTTAGAGGTTGATCAAACTTTGTACATATTATTTTCATACTCACAAAATTAAAAAAGTATATATATAAAAACCAAAAATAGTTCTGGCTTCTAAGAAAGTTCACACTCGATCTCATCCCGGCCCATAACTCTCAATAGTGATAGATAACCCCGAACATTTGCTCAGGTGAAAGGCCTCGGTTGTCGGATCAGGGAGTCATACTGCCCTGCATAAGTCTCCTTCCTTTTCCGGAGAACCAGATATCTCTCAAAACCTTGATCTTGATACCTATCCACCTCGAAGCCTGGTTAGAACACGGTCTGAAACTTTTGTGTCTAGACTCGTCTTTGACCCAACTGTGTTGCAACCCCGAATCCCCGAAGTCTTGTCTCCCACGACTAAACTACAAATCACTACCTCAGTACCGCCCAGTCCCTCCTCTTCCTCGTCCTCAGTCGCTACATCTCCGACCATCCAAGTTGTCGTTCCACCTCCTCCACCCATCATGGCAGCTCGATATGCTCCTTTGGTGTTGGCTGCGCCGCTACATGCCATGCCCCAAGACTACCAAACACGACTTCCACAGTTCAACGCAACCGGACCCTTAAACGCCCAACAACATGTGGACAAAATGAATGACTACTTCGATTTGTAAGAAGTCGACAAAGTTGACGTCCAAATAAGATTGTTTGCCCAAAGTCCGACAGGAGACGTAAAGAAATGGTTCAAAGCTTTACCCGCCGCCTCAATCCCTGACCTTGTCGCGTTCCAAAGAAGTTTTCTTGATAGATGGGAGGTAAAGAAAAACCCTTCCAGATACTGTCAGAATACGAGACTATAAGAAGAAATCAAGGTGAGTCGGTACAGGATTACTGCACCCGTTTTAATAATCTATACAATGCTATTCCAGCTGAAATTAAACCTCCATAGGGGCTGGCGTTGATAAAATTCCCTGATGGATTTGATGTGGATATGTCATACCAATTAAGAGAAAGAAACTCTACCACCTTAGCAGATATGCAGAAAAGTGTTATTAGTGTGGAGGCCAATCTGTTGGCGAAAAGGGCCTGTCAGAGGTCTGAAAGGAGAGTCACGATCAAAGAAGAACCTTCCACGTCAACCATTGATTCCAAATGGGATTCTGTGGTCAGAAATTTGGAAGTATTGCTGGAAAGAGTGAATGTGTCAGACAGAAATCCTCCGAGAGACAACACACCTGCACCTCCGATTCAGAACCCCAATTTTAGGAGAAATCCTCCTTAGATCAGACAAAGAGATCCTCGGGATCAAATAGAGCAGAGGGGCCCAGATCAGCAGATTAGACCTCCCCTTCAAGAAAACTACGCTGATGAAGGGGTAGAAGTGATTGAGGAATTGGAGGACACACACATCAACCTTATGGGCATTCACGACAACGAGGCCATTTTCCTTACTCAAGAAGAGCAGGAACTTTTTCTGCTAAATCAAACAAAGGTAAGTGAAGAAGCTAAAGATGCGGAACAACAGGCCTTTGAGAATGCTATTCTGGAGGTACACTGGCAGTACAATCTGCGTAGCAAGAAGACAGAAGGGAGTTCGAAGACAGAAGGGACTTCTTCCAAGAAGACGAACGAAACATAGAAGACAGTCGAAAACAAGAAAACCCCTGAACCTTCTACTGAGAAGACTTTTGAGAAGACTACTACCGAGAAGATTTATGAGAAGAGTAAAGTCGACGCTCCTTTGAAGAAAAACATCACCATTCTGAAAAGACCATCACAACCTGATGCTTCACATGTTAACCCGCCGAGTACTTCCGAGCCGAAGAACATGGCGGACAAATCAGAACTGATGAGCTAAGGCAGAGCTATTACACCCTTTAGCCTTGAAGGGGAATTAGCAAAAATAAAAATTCCCATCCCACTTACAGAGTTGATGAACAGAGACGGGTATCGTTCACAGGTAATAAAAGCACTGGCCATTGAGCCTGACATAGGCACCAAGGCCTTGACTATTGGATCAGTGACTCATTCAGACACTGTGAACCTTACTAACTATCATCCCGAACTTCTCTTCGGACCTGAAGTAGACGGTCGAGACGATACCGGTGATGTAGCTCCCTTTTACATCAGTTTAAACATACACGACTTGATATTGCATAACGCTATGTTGGACTCAGGTGCCTCACATAATTTGATGCCTAAAGAAGTAATGGAAAAACTGGGACTGGAGGTCACCAGACCATACAAGGATTTACATTCATTCGACCCTAGCAAAGTCAAATGTATTGGTTTGATCAAGGACCTATGCATCACCCTGGTTCAGATCCCTTCAAAAAGCATGGTAATGGACGTGGTGGTTGCAGACATCCCGCCTAAGTATGGAATGTTGCTATCCCGGTTTTGGGGAGCTAAGTTGAAAGGAACCCTGCAGCTGGATATGTCCTACGCCACTATTCCAGTGTTTGGACAACAAAGGAGGTTATACAGAGAAACACTAATGAAGTACATGGTCAGTAGTCAAGAAAAACCACACAATTACCCCCTTTACTCTGCACATTCCGATTTGGATTCGTTCATCTTGTACAATGATGGTGATACAGAAGAGCAAGATACTCAGTTGATGGAAGATGTATCTAGTCAAGATGATGCTCCAGAAATCGGTGAGGTAGCAAAGATGAAAAATGTAATCACTGAAGAATTCCCCGCCGATTTCTGGAGTATGGATTTTGATGGAGTTGTGAGTAAAGAAGGAGCAGGAGCTGGAGTTTGGCTGCATAATCATCGGAACAGGTATTCAGAAAATCATTCCTACAAATTAAATTTCCAGTGCACGAACAATGTTGCCGAGTATGAAGCTTTAATGCTCGGTCTGAAGCTTTTGAAAAAGTTGGTGCTAAGCAGATAATGGTAAGGGGTGACTCTGAATTAATAATCAAGCAAATTAAAGGTGAGTATGCTGCTAAACATCCGCGCCTTAGAGCCTATAGGAATGTTGTTCTTGATGCTTTGAAGTGTTTTAATGAGGTTGACTTGCAGGTAATGCCGAGAGGACAGAATATTCTGGCCGACGGATTGGCTACGTCAGCAGCCTCCTGCAAGATTCCTTTCCGCCAAACTCGCCCATACACTATTGAAGTGAAATGCAGACCGACGGTTCCCGATAATATCAGGTACTGGCAAGTGTTTGGAAATGATGATCAGATAGAGGACTTTCTGCAATGCAAGAACGATTTTGAATGTACAAATATAGATTTAGAAAATGAAGACGAGAATGTAAATAATTATGATTTTGAAATAGATAGTGTGAATATTGTAGATTCAGTAGATTCAGGAGAGTTAGGGGATGACGAGATAGATGCCGATGTTTTACAGTTGAAAAACAATGTTTTACCTAGAGGGCTTGTTCCTTTAGAAGATCTGTTTAACAGTAACGATATAGCTAAGAAACCAAAAATAGAAGCTCATGGACAAGAGGTAGAGGACTGTAATATAGGGACTGAAGAGAAGCCTAGGATGGTCAAACTGTCCAAATCATTACCCCCAGAGCAAAAGCTTAAATACATTGAGCTATTCAAAGAATATTCAGACGTTTTTGCCTGGGGCTATGAAGATTTGAAAGCCTATGATACCAGCATCATACAACACAGGATTCCCATAAAGGGAGACCAAAAACCATTTAGGCAGAAACTTAGGAGGATAAATCCCAAGTTGCTCCCCCTGATAGAAAAAGAAATCAAGAAAATGTACGATGCCAAGATCATAGTCCCACTACGTTTCTCTAAGTGGGTTTCTAATTTAGTCCCTACACGTAAGAAGACCAGGGAAATCAGACTCTGCATAGATTTCCGAAATCTAAACAAAGTATCCCTGAAATATAATTACCCATTACCAAAAATGGACCACCTCCTGCAAAGGGTGGTCGGGTCGAGTAGGATATCTCTGTTGGATGGTTTCTCAGGCTACAACCAGGTTCTAGTTCACCCGGACAATCAAGATAAAACCGCTTTTACCACACCATGGGGCACTTTCATGTATGTAAAGATGCCTTTTCGTCTGATGAATGCAGGAGCCACATTTCAGAGGGCAATGGATATCGCCTTCGTGGAAGAATCTGGTAAGTTTATCGTCGTTTATTTAGATGATGTGACTGTGTTTTCCAAATCTGATGATGAACACCTGCGGCACCTTAGACGAGTTTTCGAGAAATGTAGAAGGTTTGGGATTTCTTTAAATCCTAAGAAGTGTCTTTTTGGGTTAGAAGAAGGCAAACTACTGGGACACATCATCTCTAAAGATGGAATCAAAATAGACCCCAGCAGAATCGAAGCCATACTAAAGTTAGAACACCCAAGAAACCTCAAAGAGCTATAGTCTTTTATCGGGCAAATTAACTTTCTACGAAGATTCATTCCCAATCTGGCTGAACTCCTTAGAAACATTACAAACATGCTTAAAAAGGACGTGAAAATAAAATGGGACTCTGAGTCCAGACAATCCCTCAAACAAGTCAAACGAGCACTCACAGAAGCCCCAGTTTTGATCAGTCCCGATTTCACTAAAGATTTCTATCTTTTTTCTTTCGCCTCTGAACATACTATAGCAGCTGTATTACTGCAGAAGAACAACGAAGGGTATGAACAACCCATAGCTTTCTTCAACAAAGCATTAAGAGATGCTGCCCTGAACTACGATATCATGGAGAAACAAGCTTTTGCTTTGGTAAAAGCCATAAAGGACTTCAGGGTCTACATTCTCCATTCCCACACCATAGCTTATGTTCCGAACGTGGTAGTAAAAGATATCTTGACACGGGACAACCCTGACGGAAGAAGTGGAAAATGGATCGCAGTCATTTTAGAATATGATATAGAGATTAAGCCCACAAAATTGATCAAAGGCCAAGGCCTTGCTAAACTGATGGCTGAATCTAACTTCCAGGCTCTTGACATTAATTTTCTAGATGTGGCAGATGAACAGGGCGAGATGGCGACTCCAAACGTCAGAGAGGTATTTATCAACTCTCCATGGTATGCAGACCTTATATTCGTTTTACAAAATTTACAAGCTCCCCCTGGTTTAACTAAGACTAAAGCTAGATTTTTAAAGTTGAAGGCGTTGAAATTCTGTATTCTGGAAGGAAATTTGTATTGGAAAGACCCTGCAGGTATTCTCTTAAATTGTTTACTGAAAGATGAAGCTGATAAAGTGTTGCAAGAGTTTCATGCAGGAGAATGTGGTGGCCATTTGAATTGGAAGGTTACAGGCAACAAAATACTCAGAGCTGGATTTTACTGGCCCACCCTGTTTGCAGATGTATATCAGAAAGTAACAGCATGTCACCAGTGTCAACTGTTTGAAGGTAAAAGGAAACTCCTTCCTCTACCTCTTAAACCAATCTCAGTTGAGGCTCCTTTCCAGCAATGAGGACTCGATTTCATTGGAGAAATACACCCTCCGTCTTCAGGCCAACACAGGTGGATTCTTACTGCCACTGATTATTTTACCAAATGGATCGAGGTTGTACCAAGCAGGCAAGCCACTGACTCAGTAATTATCAAATTCCTTGAAAACAATATTTTATCTCGTTTTGGTTGTCCTAGAAAGATTATCGCTGACAATGCAGTTGCCTTTCGGTCAAAGAAACTCACAGATTTCTGCAACCGATATTACATTGGTTTGGGACATTCCACAGCCTACTACCCTTAGGGGAATGGGTTGGCGGAGTCTTCAAACAAAACTTTGGTAAATATCATCAAGAAAACATTGCAAGAAAACAAAAAATCATCGCACGATAAGTTGGTATTTGCTTTATGGGCAGATAGACTGACCACCAAAAGGTCAATTGGCATGTCACCTTACCAACTGGTATATGGTACAGAGGCAGTTTTCCCTACTTCTCTAGGAGTCCCTGTTATGAAATTACTTCAAGAGGTGCAAGCTGAGCCAAATGACTCACAGAGAAGAATCAACCAGATGATCCATTTGCAACAGACTAGAGAAGAAGTGTTCAACAAAACACAGGTTGTCCAAGAAAACATCAAGAAGATCTTTGACAAACGAACCAAGGAGGATGATTTTGAGTTGGGAGATCTGGTGTTGAGATGGGATGCCAGGAATCAAGACAAGGGGAAGCATGGGAAATTTGACCATCTGTGGACAGGGCCATACATGATCCAAGCCTTCAGAGGAAACAATGCTTTCTTGCTAAACAACGCCGATGGGTCAGATCTGCCAAGAGCACCTGTGAATGGCAGAATGTTGAAACATTATGTCCCACCTCAGTAAATGAATTGAAGAACTCACTCTCCATTGTACATACCAGTTTAATTTTCATTTTTCACTTGCATTTTCTGAGTGAGGAGCATTAGTCAGTCGGTTGAAGCCCGAAGAGAAGGCCCTAAGCTGCTGAAAATTGTTTTTCCAATTTTTGAGAATAAGACCAATGAAGACTACTAGGCAGATATGTTCAGAATGACAGGAACGAGGATTCTTGGCACTTAACAGGGCAAGTACCATCCCCAGGTGGAGCCGCTGTTATCACCCCATAAATTATGGGAATCAAATGGTGACTGGAATATTATCTGTATATAGTGTTTTGTTGACAAATGATTTTTCATTCTGCAAATAATTTGAAAAGAAAAAGAAAAAGAAAAGAAAAAGAAAAAAGAAAAGAAAAAGGAAAAGAGGGCATAAAAGAATTGAAATAAAAGCCCCATGCAATAATAGTAACTTGGCCATACCTTTCAAGCATGGCCAAGTTCTTTTAAATTTGAATGTTGATAGGTTAGTGAATAAATCTGACCAGACTGTCTAATCCTGGTCAGATAGCCCCTAGGTTAGATTAGTGAATAAATCTGACCAAAATGTCTAATCCTGGTCAGATAGCCCTTAGGTAGAGTAATTTCTTAACCCAACAGTTTAATCTGGGTTAACTATCATAGAAAGATAGGTTATCAGGTAGGTTAGTTGCTTTATTTGTTCCTTTCTAATGAAACCAGCTCGATGTAATGTTTGCACCAGGTCTCGAATGTTGAAAAGGTTACTTGGTCTAAGTCCCTTGGTGGCATTATGTGAAAAGATTGGGAAAAACCCATAAAATGCACTTATCCTAAGTTTTCCCGATACATACTTTTTCCGCTCCTGATTTATATTTTCTACACTTATCATCGGTCCAGATCATGGCGCTCAGATCTACGGCGCACAGAGCATTCCGGACCCCCCCTAATGTTCTGCTTTTAACCAAGGGGGGGGGGGGGGNAATCGGTAATAAGAATCGCGCAGATCTGGACAGTCCAAGAACGAGCGCGTTGATCCACGGCCCAAATTGGATTCCGGACCCCCCCGTCCGTTCTGCCTTTAATGGAGGGGGGGGAGTCTGGAATGAGTAATAAATGATGCGCTAAGATCTGCGGCCAAGAAACAGGCATGCGGATCAACGATTTACAATGGATTTTAGACCCCCCTTGATGTTATGCTTTTAACCAAAGGGGGGGGTCCGGAATGGATATTCCCTCCGATGGGCCCCTTGTCATAGGTGGCACAAATCTATTGGTCATGAAGCCTTTTCACCATATGTCATCTGACATCCTCCATCACTCAGGGACATCATCCTCCACCGATGCCACTTGCTCCCCCTGTTCCCGAGTTGTGTCCCATCCCATAATTGTTGTCAGTCCCTCACCCCTCTCACTCATAAACAACCCTTTATTGTGACTTTTAACACCAATCCCTGGCTGCCACGTCACCCGTCCGTATGCTTTGGCCACCGTCACCTGCCACCTCATCCCAAGTGGCCCGTTGTCCATTTATTACAGGATAACATACCCGTTATCCTGCTGACATGTCTCCCGCGTCCAACCGACTTCAGTTTTGAATAAAACTATCGTTATTCCCCTTTCATTCATTATTCGTCCATCACGCCAGAAAACTTACCTCTTATTCCTCCATTGCTTCCCCGTCGCCTTCATCTACAGTCAGTCGACCCCACTAACATATTGTTTATTGTAGGTATTGTTGCAGAGATGGCGCCAAAGACAAGACCAGTGGAAGGAGAAGAAAATCCTTTTCTTCCTCCCCCTGTCGACCTGGACAAAATCCCATTGGTCGATAAAGACAGATTGATTGCTGATACCAAGTGTGAATTCGATTTTTCGGACCTCCAGTCATGGCTCCGGGAGGTGTTCTTGGACCAGAGCGATGAAATTAGACTCTGGGAGTCCAATTTGCCCCTGTACATGTTTCCCCAGATCCACCACTTCCCCGAATTCGCCCTCAAATGCCAAGCACATTATATTCCCGACCAGAGGGTCGTAGTCTCTTCATCTGGAGACGTCCTCTTCTTCATCACTCCTGAAGACATTGACCAAATGATGCAAATTCCCCGTGCTGATTCTGCTTCCCCTTTCAACTTAGAGATCCTTACATAGCTGTATCAAAAGATGACCTTTCCCCAGAGAGCTCAAATTTTCGAGTTGTTCATTCCCACCTCTGCTCAATTCCCTTCCACCAATCCACCTTACCCATCATCCATGTTCTCCACCAAAGGAAACCAGATCATTTCCTCTCTTTGCGCTTTGTTAGGATACTATTCCGACCAGTGGGTAGGTGAGCCCATTCTGGGTTTTCTATCCATTTTCTCCACGGATGAAAAACCCACCACACAGTTCGATTTCGATACCTTCTTGGCCGACAATATGCACGAACAGTTCGTGAATTTTGGCACAGAGGGCATGTTCATATATTCTTCCATACTGGCGTACATGTTCGTTTACTTTCAAGCAGATAAATTTAGTTTCTCCATGCAGAAGATGGACGCAGATGGAAAGCCTCAGCCAATAACAACATGGACCTCTTTGTTGAAGTGTAACTCTGCAGAATACGACTTCAAAACATTCATTGATCTGTTTTACCACCCTGCGGTAAGCATGTTGAGTGGCAGGCTCGAGCCTCGCATCAACGATGAAGTCCAGAGAATTTTGCATCTCTCGGAGAATACGAAGACGGGGGACTAGTACTTGTATCAGAACCACACTGAAGTCAGAGTTTTCGGGTGCGAATTGACACCCTATAAGTTGCCCAAATATGTGCCGGTAAGAATTTTTGCTTTAGAATACATAAGAAAAATTATGAATTCTAATGATATTCATTTCGTATCATTAAAGAAGAAGCAACAACTTCGGATCAAGGGGCAAATTGGCTCCTTCACTTGCAACAGTCAAGGTGTCGGAGAAGAAGCTGACCGGATGCTGAAAGAGATGAAGTTTTTCCTAAGCTTCCCATGGCACTATGATCCATGCGGGATCATTTCAAAAATGCGGGTGAGAAATAAGAATATCTCGTATGTGCAAGAGTCCAAGCCCGAGATCGAAAAGTTTGCAAATCAGACAGTATGGGTGCCCGACACCTTAGTCGAAATGGAACAACAAGTGGAAGTGGAACAACAGGTTCCCTCGACGAGTGTGCCACCCACTACCACACCTCAGGCCCCTAAGGAAAAAAGGCCTCGACAAGAGTCATCTCCACCTGTAACAGAGGTGTCATCAGAAGAGTTCCAGATGCATACCAAGAGGCCAAAGACAGTTTCAACACCTGGCATGACAGTAGAACAAGAAGTCTCGCCTACCACAGTAACTACCACAGTGATCAAGCCGATCATTCCACCTTTTGGTTCGAGACTTTATCAGGGCATCACCCCAGCAGTACCTAAGAAATCCACAGATTCTCCCCTGAACAATCAACCAGGCAAGACTGGGCCCAAATTGGGCATCTTCGAGAAGTACGAGCTGATCAAGAAGAAGAATCAAACCCTTACCAGCAGTACTTATGCCCAGTTTCAAAAGCAATCGTCAACTGCGCAGCACAGACTGCTGTCGGCATTTGACACAGAAAAAGGTAGGATGCACATGGCCTACCTCCAAGCACAGGTACCGGATCCCAAGGTGATTTCAGACTACAAGAGGGCCACTTTCGAATTCCAAGCGAAAGACGTGCACCCAGCAGATCAGATGGATCGCACAAACAAACAGGGGAGATGGTTTTCCACACATTGGCACATGCTTCAGCCTCTGCAACCAAATTTCAGGTATCGCTCAATAATGTTCAGACACAGCTTAAGCTGGAAAAGATATCATCATTTGCGAAGGACAACAGAATCAAGACCTTGGAGGAGTTGGTTTTAAAGATCGGTTATGATCCGTCAAATGTCAAAGCTGCAGAAGAGATGATAAAGAAGAAGAATGCAGACATCGCATCCTTAAGAAAACAGCTGAAGCTCTCACCCACAGAGGACTCACAGGCAAATGAGATAGCAGAGAAAGAAAGTGAGAAGGATGAGATGCTAAAGTTGCTCATGGAGCAGAATGCTCAACTCAAAGAAATGGAGGATGAGATGGAGAAATTACTAAAAGAGAAGGACCAGATGAAGCCAATGGAAGTCATTCCATTGAGTGCCTTTCCTATCTCAGGAGCAAGCACAGCAGCAGTAACAACAATCCCATCTGCAACACCAGTGACACCACAAGAAGGGACATCAGACCTTTCTGAATCCATGGAGAAGATGAACCTGCAAGAGACAGAAATCAGCATGCTGAAGAAGGAAGTTGAGAACCTCCAGGAGCTCAAAACTTCTTTTCAAACCAGCCTATCCAAAGAAAAGCAGGTAATTGAGTAGCTCAGGAAAGAACTACAGCAGCTCCAGAAACAAACCATGGCAGGAAAGACTTTGGCTGAGGTCAAAGAAAATGTATGGACAGATATCATAAAATCCATAAATGAGATATGGCTAATGATCCAAATTATGTTTGAGAAGAATGAGTTGGTCCAGAGAAGCCAACAGGCCATTGAGAAGATTAGAGTAGAGTTGGGAGATATGCCAACACAAGCACATGATATCATCAGGTTCTTAAATTCTAAAACCAGAGAAGAGTTGGAAGAACTGAAGATCGAGGACAGGACAGAGACCATACTTGAAGTAAAAAGGGTGTTAACCAAGAGAAGTCTAATGCTGCAGCTCGAGGAAAAGGTTCAGATCATGGACCATGGAGTACAAAGGTTTTTCAGCAAGATAGAGACTCTCCAGAAGAAAGGTCTCCCCGGTCTAAAGTTTATTAATGACAAACTGATGACACTCCCAGATTACAAAAAGAGACTGTCCGAAGTGTCTAAAGACAGTTCGAAGTTTGCTGGCATACAGGGGAGCATCACCGGCAAAGCATTCCTGGACGCTTTGCAGTTGGACATCAGTATCCAACATGAGATTCGATACATATTCCTCTCTAAGCCCACATTCTCTAAGTATACGGAGATGGATGAAGTGTATCAGAGACTGCTCAAAGTCACTGTGCCTAGTCACCTCAGATGGGAGGAACTCTGTGATCTCCTCGAGTAGCAGATGATCCGTCTAGGTCCAGTCAGCTGTCCAGTCAGAAGAGGTTTCACAGAAACCTCGCCAACGGCCTACCCCAGAAATTCCGCATGCAGTTGTACCAAGTTATCAAGCAGTTTTGATTAGTTAAATTAGTTAGACTAAAAATAGAATGAGCACGTCCTGATCAGTTATGACAGGAACGTTTGTAATTTGAATTATAAATACTTCACCTTTTGAAGTATTGAGGGTTGTTGATCTCCACACCCTG
>ML784475.1:496783-519526 GCA_009831015.1 Picea engelmannii
CAAGCAGTTTTGATTAGTTAAATTAGTTAGACTAAAAATAGAATGAGCACGTCCTGATCAGTTATGACAGGAACGTTTGTAATTTGAATTATAAATACTTCACCTTTTGAAGTATTGAGGGTTGTTGATCTCCACACCCTGGCGCTACCAGACTGTAACCATTTTTTAAGAGATCTACCATTAATAAAGAGGAAGCACTTTACAGGATTCTTGGGTGTGTTCACTGGTGACGTTTATTCTCTAAGTTTAATGTTATCCTTGCTTTGTGACCATTTTGTTTTCTAAAACTAATCTTTAAGAGTAACGTATGTTGCAGGATTTTTCTTGGATACCCTGTCTCCGACTTTAAAGATTTGAATGTTTATCTTCTGATGTTTTCAATTAAGAAATTCTTAACTGCTTCTTAGTTGAATGTGTCTTTCTCATCTTTTCTTCTGTCCATCATTTAAGCTATTAAAGATCCAGTGAGTATATTATCTCGCCCTGTGGGAGTTTTCCTTTATGTTTATGGTTTGTATCTCATATTGATTATAACACAGACCCCATAGCCCAATGGAGGTGTAGATTGTCTCAACCAATTCAAAAACCCTTTTACAACAAAACCTACTTGTTCCTTTACCTAGCCTAATATCTAAATTAAAAACAAAGCTAAATCATATAGAGAGATCCCTCTCTGAAGCTCGAAGGGCTAGATCCCAGCTTTAAAAGCGGTTGGATAAAGTTACCTTTGTGGATTCCTTCTTTGTCAACCTCTAGGAAATTTACAAAGTGCTAACATGCCCAACCAATTGGGATAAGGTGTGACTTGGTATAGTCCACCCGCAATTTTACTTAAGTTTTGAAATCCGCCAGTGCACTGGGGAGGGGGGCAGACTAGGGCGCGCGACCGTACGGATCGAGGCACGAAAAATGAGACATTTTTTCCCTTAATTTATTGCAGAAACAAGCACATAAATTGAGACAAAATTTCTCTTGGGTCTGAAAGTGCCAGACTCGGATCGAGGCGTGGAGACAATCATTTTTGGGTAATTCGACGCCATGAATTTAGTGGCTTTCTTTGTTTTCTGATCTAAGCAAAGCTACTAGAACTTAACTCCAGAATGAGGTATACTTATGTATTTTTCCAAATTCTTTTGTTGAGTTAATAAAAAGGCCTACCCATTTGAGAGCAGGACCCGGAGACATAGTCCACTAGGGACGAACTCCTTTATCAAGTTTTTTGTGTTAAGATCTGATACATATGTTTCTTTATCATTGAGTTTTCCTTCTTTATGCTGCATTTAATTTTATGCTCATTTAATACAATTCTTTAATAAGTCACATTGATGAAAAGATCCCGGATCATGAATAGAGTCATGAACATATTTCTTAAGTAAGGATATATGGAATACATTATGTTCTTTAACAATAGGAGGTAAGGCAAGCCTTTATGCCACTAGTCCCACTCTCTCCAAGACTTCAAATGGTCCACAGTAGCAGGGTGCTAACTTAGCACGCGTTCCCATTCTGAGATTACTTCTTTTAGGCTTAACCTAGAGATAAACATGGTCTCCTACTTTGAACTCCCTGAGTTCGATTTCTACCGTTATAAATCTTTTGTTTGTCCTGAGCCACTTTCAAATTATGTTTGATCCTTGCCACTTCCTGTCCCATTTCTTTTAGCATGTCTCGCCTAAGTGTAATACTTTCCACTGGATTATCCCGGTTGATTGGGATATTACACTTCCTACCATATAAAGTCTCAAAAGGACTCATTTTTAGTGACTCCTGGTAGTAATTATTATAGGAAAAATCCACCAGGGGTAAGTAATATTCCCACTTTTTGGGCTAATTCATAGCATACATTTTTAACATGTCCTCCAACACTCTGTTCACCCTCTTTGTTTTCCCATCTGTCTGAGGATGGTAAGCAGTGTTGAAAGTTAACCCTGTCCCAAATCCTACAAATAATCCTTTTCCGAAAAATTGAAGTAAATTTGGCATCTCAATTTGATATATTCGTCTTGG
Source organism: Picea engelmannii (assembly GCA_009831015.1). Classification (NCBI taxonomy): domain Eukaryota; kingdom Viridiplantae; phylum Streptophyta; class Pinopsida; order Pinales; family Pinaceae; genus Picea; species Picea engelmannii. Next base: position 498,791 of record ML784475.1, read on the forward strand.
GCATGCCATGTAACCTGAAAATTTCCTTTATAAAAATATTTGCTATGTTAATTGGTTTGTAGGTGGATTTCACTGGAGTGAAGTGAGTTGCCTTGCTCAACTTATTCACCACCACCATGATTGCATCATGGTGCTTGGCTATCCTTGGCAGTCCGATGATGAAGTCCATGGATATGACTTCCCATTTCCATTTTTGAATCTGTATTGGCTGCAACAATCTTGTCAGATGCCTATGCTCAACCTTAACCTGTTGGTATTATAATAATTTGTCATTATATTATACAATGTCTTCCTTCATCCTTAGCCAATAATAACATTTATTTACCGTTGTTGTCATTTTTTGATAACATGGGTGACCTACATAAGGTCTCTTGCAGAACTCATTCATTATGAGATCCCTTAGTTCATCTGAATTGGGTATGTACAATATGTCTTTGTATATCAAAAACCCATCCTTGGTGAGTTGATATCATTCACACCTTTTCCCTTTTGGCTCTTGCTCTAAGATTTCCTTCATTAGCTTGAAGTGTTCATCGCCCTACATGGCATTTCTCATCCTACGTTTTATACTAGACTCACATACACTAGTTGTTGCTAGATGTATTGTTTGCATCCTCCGACTGGAAGCATCTACCACTCGATTTTATTTTCCCTTAATATGCTAGATTTTAAAATCAAACTCACTAATGAGAGCCATACCTAGCATGTATAGCATTTAAATGAAGATAGTCAAATAAGTACTTCAACCCACTATATCTGTCATTTACACAAACCTCCTCCCAAGAAAATAGTGCCTCCACATCTTCAAGGCATGCATAATGGCTGCAAGCTCTAGATCATGAGTAACATAATGCTTCCCATGCTCATTTAGTTTTCTGGACTCAAAACCGATTACATGCCCTTCTTGCATGAGGAATTCACCGAGCCCTTCCTTGTAAGCATTTGTACACACCAGGAAGTCTTTGTCTGGATCTGTAATCTTTAAGATATGTGCGTTTGTTAGAAGATGTTTCAGTTGCTGAAACTTACTTCACAGTTTGATGACCATAAAAATTTCACTCCTTTTCTTTGTAATGAAGTGATCATACAACCAATTTTTGAAAATCTTTAGATAATCATTTTGTAGTATCCAACCAATCCCATAAATGATCTCACTTCAGATACATTATGAGGAGCAGGCCAATCCACAATTGCCTTGATCTTCTTAAGGTCTACTGCAACTCCTTCCTTTGAAATCACATGACCCAAGTAATGGATTTCTCTATGAAAGAAATCCCATTTGTTGTACTTAACATACATCTAGTGCTCTCTCAATACCTGCAATACTAACTTGAGGTGCTCCTCATGCTCTCCCTTAGTCTTTGAGTAGATCAAGATATCATCAATAAAAATTAGAAGAAACTTATCCAAGTACTTACTAGGGATGTTATTCATTAGGCACATAAATGTAGCTCATGCATTAGTAATCCCAAAGGGCACCACTGCAAACTCACAATGTCCATACCTTGCTCTAAAGGAAATTTTATAATTGTTCTCATCCTTGATCCTAACATGATGATATCCAGACCTCAAATATATCTTAGAGAGTATTGTGGCTCCTCTCAGCTAATTGAAAAGGTCATTGATCATGGGAAATGAATATTTATTCTTGATGGTCATGTTGTTCAACTGTCTATAATCAATGCATAACCTAAGGGTACCATCCTTCTTCTTGAAAAACAAAACTGGTGCTCCCCATGGGGACACACTGGATCTGATATATCCCTTGTCTAACATTTATTTCAATTGCATTTTTAGCTCCACCAATTCAGGTGTGCTGATTCTGTAAGGTACCATAGAGAAAGGCATTGCTCCTGGCACAAGCTCTATGGAAAAATCAATATCTCTTTTGGGAGGTAGTCCTGGTATTTCCTTAGGGAATATATCTATGTACTCATGTACCATTGGATGGTCTTCAATTTTCAATTGATTATCCTCTATTGAATATATCACATGTATAACATATAATGGACATCCTTTTATGCAATATCTTTTTAGTTGCAATGTTGAAATTTTCCTTACTGACACAGGTTTATGGATGCCTTGTAATATCCTTTTATTTCATTTATCATCTTCACATTCCAAGGTCTTGTTGAACCATCCATCTCAAACTGGCATGCTTGTATTACCTCAGTCATTTTCCTTTTGGTTCATGTAGCTAGCTGAACCAACCATAACTTTGCATGCTTTCTTTTCTATAAAATACATGCCTCAATAACTTGGGGTGCAATATAACCAAGGTTAAAACCAGGGTCAATTAAAATTGAAATAGAGCGGTTGGAAAGTATACCTTCTATCTCCACCATTGAGGCCTAGTGGTATTCTTGTCGATTCTTGACAACTACATATATCTGAGGTACACTTTTGGCTACATCATCAACATTAGTAGCCTCCTGGACATTGTAAATTCTCCTATTATCATTTTGCCTACGAGGGTAGTCTCTTAACATGCGTGTTCACCACAACCCTAACATTTAGTGGTCCTTTATTCTATTCTTCTACTTTTTCCTTTGTGGGTTTTGTTGGCTTATTCCCACTTTGAGTAGGATAATTTTGTTGATGCATGCTTTTAGTGGGGTAATTGGACTGGGAACCCCTTCCACGAATCTTATATTGGGATGAATTAATCCCTTCTTCTTAAATCTAGTCCTATCCTTCCTTTTTGAATCCCCTTGAGGCTCCTGCATATTCTTTGGTTGCTCATATAAATACTTAGCCTTTTGGATGGTGTCATCAAGTGTCTTGGGTTCATCAAATTCAATTCTATCTCGAAAGGATTGTGGTAATCCATTGAGAAAGCATTGTACATTTACCTTCTCATCTTTGATGTATGGGACATATCTAGACAATTCTTTGAACCTTTTGACATATTCCTCCATGGTGAGCTGCCCCAACTTGTGTTCACTAAACTCTCTAATCTTGCCATCACAATATCTCTCTGACATATATGCTTTCCCGAAATATTTCTCAAACTGCTTCCAAGTCTGATTATTTTCATTGATCCCTTTTACATTCTTAAGGTCTTCCCGCTAGATGGAAGCCCCTCCAATTAAATTAAAGGTGGTCACTGTTGCTTTCATATTTCCCAAGTAATTGTGTGCTCGAAAATACTTCTTCAATCCTAGCAGCCATGCCTTAGCTTCTTCACCCTTCTTGACTTTTCCATCAAATGTGGGTGGTTTTGCCTTTCTAAATTCCTTGCTTAGGGAACTTTTGGAGTGTTTCTTCCTCTTTTTCATATAAGTACTTGAACCAATCTCATCCTTGGACAATCCTTCAGAAGTAGTAGTCCTCTCACTAAAGGAATTTGTTGAAAATTTGTTAGTAGTTGGGGCCTTCTTGGCCCATGCTTTTGGATTTTTTGATTGACTTTGCATCTTCCTGGAGTAATATCTCCTTGCATTTCTAGTAGATGGCCCTTGCTACAAATTCTTATGTATTTCAGATAGGATTTGTAGTAATACTACATTCAATTATGTATGTTTCTCTTGGGCTTTAATGAGCTTCTCATTATCATCCCTGTAGCTTTGAAACTCATCCTTCAAAATTCTCACTGTCTCTGCCAAGATTGGAGGAGTTTCTATGGCCCTCCTCTCATATGATTCCTCATATTTGATACATGAGGTACCAAATATACACTTCTACAACTTTCTTCACTTAATTGTGTCTTCTAAATGCTAAAACAATAGACCACTGTTAGCTAATCATATAATTGAAAAGCACACAATTATTGGGCCTTTATAATGTTCTCATTTACCTACAATGGTCCCAAAATTAGAACTCTATCACTATTGTCATTCACACTCAAAATTTGTTGCTAGTAATCATTATCATAATTAAATTTCCCGTAGGAATCATTCTAGTTCACACAATGTAAAAGACAAAATTTTCTGTAGTAAAATTCTAAAATGAATCTATAGTTCTTCTTTTCAAGAAGCTTGTGTAGCTAATATGTAACATTTTAATGCAAGAAATTTTCAATGGGCTCATCATATCCTTTAAAATATACATCTTCACAGTTGATCTCTAGCCCATTTAGGTATAGTGTTTGAATCACTGCTCTGATAACACTTTGTAACACACCCAACCCCCTAATCATCATTAGGTTGGTGGGATGTACAAAATATTCCCAAAATTACCTCTCTTAAACTTACCACTAACTCTAATTCTAAGCTTGTAGCTTGATTATGCTTCTTAATAGCTTTCCAACAAATGTCTTCGTGCTCAATTCTAAACTCTGGGTAGAAAGTTATGGCCTCTCGGAGGTTTAGGAACTACCCTTAGGTGACATCGTCATGTCCTTATGGCACCCAAATGGACCCTATCCGTGCATGCCATCCAATGTGGCTTCTACTGATGTGTATTATTCCTCAACCGTTGGATCGGGGGAGCAATCACTCACCCATTCTAACTCCACATTTGGATATCTGGATTCTCCTTCGCAGATATATGCCCATATGACACCTTCCAAAATTTCGAATATCTGCCCATCTAGCACCTTCCAAACTTTTGGATGTCCACCCATCTAGAATCTGGACTTTTGGAAAGTCCCTTTTTACGAAATCTTGGATTCCCAGATTTTCGAATGGTCTCCCATTAATAATGCGGGTCCCACTGGTATTGACTGCCACATGATATTTATTCATTTGTCCACCTTCAATGATGTGTTTCCAACAATAGGCCTCCACTTGGCACACAATCGTAGGCTACGTGGATGGGTAGGTCCCATCCCTTACCTCTTCGCCTTCAACACACAACTTGCACGTCCGCTGGATTGGAAGGTGGATGATCACATAGATCAATAGTCCAAATTTCAATGGGTATTAAAGTTGCATGATCTTTAATAGGGTCATTTGATCTCAACATATCCAACGATCGAGATTTGTCAAATCTAACAATCTAGGTTAATACTGACCTTAAAGGTGCTTGATTGTTAATCTTTCATTTTTGTCCCGACTTCACCACAGGAGGACACCCCTCGTCTCCACTTGTCACCTCCACCCGGTACTTCCATGTCGATCTCAATTAATTGTGTGGTTTGAGGGTTAATCATACATGGTTCCCCCCATTGAGGTGACATGTCTGCCACCTCACATCTGCCCTTCTGCCTCAAGGCTTATGGTTTTTCCGCACCATTCCACATATGGCATCTATCTTTTTCAACCAGTCAATTTATTGATTTTTCCAAATTTCTAGACTTATGGATGATCCAAGTTCCACCTCCCGGTTCTACCATATGACCTTCATCTTACAACCTGCCACCATGGCTTGCTGACAGGTCCTTCTCATTGACACGTCTCTTTAAGTGGCATGTTGTCTTAGCACACTGACATGGCACTTCTGACACCATATGCTGACATCGCACCTGATGTGGCATTTGACTCAACATGCTAACTTAGCACTACTGATTTGGTATCCATAATCTAACTTTTTGCTAAAAACCCTTTTTGAGAATTTCTGGATTTCCAGACTACCACGGTTTTGTCATCCGACATCTCCCCCACATATTGCCATAGTGGCCTTGCTAACGAGTTACTCTACTAACGCAACTCACTGACGTGGCATCCAAATTTTTACAAAAGGTTGTTATAAGGGTTTTTTCTATATGTCTACTACCTGGATTGATGGTTCCATCTACATGGTTCCAATCATGAACTCTGAGGTATCCGAGATCTGGACTTTGAAAAAAGGACCCTTTTGGAAAATCCCAGATTTTCAACAACCTGTATTTAGGGTTCCTTTGGTTGAGGTTTCACTTAGAAAGGTTAAGGCACCATGGGGCTATCTAGATTAGACTTTTGCTCTATAAGCCTTATCCAGGTTTTGTCGGATCTCCCCCGGGCACTACAACTCCACTACCAGTATTGATAGGTCTAGGTTCCCCCGTCAAGGTTCCACATCGGGGTTCCAACATCCATGAGTTTTATAAAAATAAACTCTGGATATCAACAATCTCGACAATCCAAGATTGTTGGGGTTTCCACCTTAAAGCACTTCATTAAAGGGTTAAAAAGGGGAAGCGAGATCCGATAACCCAGATCCTTTGCAATTGGATTTCAAAGGTTGAATAGAGAAACCTCATGGTGTAGCCTTGCTATGGCCATAATTTAGGCACTGGAGTTTCAAGGGGATGGCCATTTCTAAATAAATAGCCCCCCCTACCCCCCCAACACAATTTGTATCATCCACATAATTGTAAGCCATTAACTACATGTTGTTTACATATGTATTCAAAAAGAAGATAACCAACATGAAAATTACACAACACACAGGGAATTACCAAATCATACATTCATTCCATCCTGCCCATGAATTCATACCATTTCATTATGGAAAAACGTGCATATTTTATTAAAATAGTTGAGTATACAGAGCATAAGTAAATACTTATATGCTCTTATACTATCGGCCAGACCAACTGATTGATAGTGAGCACTTTTCCACCCAACTGCGAGCTTTGTTCCACTATCACTCTCTACAACGGGCCACCCCCGTGCCAGACCATGATACCACCAGGGAACTTAAGTTTCTTAAAACAAGTTAGGTTGATTGTGAAGGCCACTCTCTTTCACAGGAAGTCAAAAACATGAATTCCCTTTCACCCACCAAGTCAGGGCCTCCACGAGTTTTCCTAGTTGCCTTCCCAACTGGATAACCTCTACACACTGGAGTCCCTTCACCGCTAATACAATCCCTCAATGCCATCCCCTCTTAGTGCGGGTTTCTCGTCCAACATGCATTAAATTCTTGGCCCTCCTTATCGGTCGGGTCCGGGTTTTCCCTACTCAGAATTCAATAATGGGCTCTACTCGAAAATTTTGCTCTTCTTCTCTGATTCACGATATTTCTCTTCTTTGCCCACACATACCTCTCTACCATTGACTCTCTTTTCCTGCCATAACTCCCTTCTCTGCAAATCCCCTGTCAGTCCATCTTCCTTCTTTTGAAGGTTTACGACATCTATTCCTTGTGTCAGAGGAGTTTGTGGGTCAATCATGAAAAATGAGGTGGGTACTAGTTGTACCAATGGCTAACATTCTTCAATTATTTAGCCATTTCTCCATACCTTCTTCATTGTGGTTGGTTGGCTACTCAACTACCGCCCCCCTTCATTAACTGATTTTGGGAAAATGAGAAGAGAGGGAAAATAACTTCAAATATAAATTTTGGCAATCGGTACTATGATTCTTAGGCAACATAATCCCTTCCCCCTCATTGCTTTCCACTCGTAGTATCATGGCCCATATTGGTGCTCCACCCTTAAGTCAATTGTCCAACAAACTTTCATCAACAAAATATATTTACATAGTTTGAACATGTCCATTCTATTCTTATGATAGACAAATATCCCTGTCGTAACTCACGATGACATTAAGTCATAATTATAATTACACACTGGGGGAAAACAGGGTGTTGCACCCAACATATAATTAACGTACAAATTGTATTTCCTCTCGAGCAAGACGTTAAACTACAACCAAGGTAGTATCTGGTCTCAAGTATAGGACCAAGGCTAGATGCTACTAGAAAGCATATGACCCCACTAGAGGTAGCCTTAGAAATGCTCACAAGGGACCTTGGCTTTCTTGCAAACACTGTCTAGGTTGAAACCGCCTTTTGGTCCTAGAGTAAGAGCTAAAACTGCTTATGATTGGCTAATATCTTGTCTTCGTCGGATGTAAGGAAATAGGTTAACAACCCAAGACCCAAAGGAATTTGACAAGAGTAAAAGCTTACCCCATTACGAACCACCAACATATTATTTTAGGTTGTGTAGTTTTCCTTAAATAACAATGATGAATCAACTCACATTCTTGCATAACAACCAATAATGATTATCCTCACCAGTGATTAATAACTAGATTATGGTAAGTTTTACCAACTTAAAAAAAAAAAGAAAAAAAGAAAAAAAAAATACATATGATGATCATATCAATATTATGATTAGTTTAACTACTTCAGAATTTTTTATTTTTATGAATACATGTCCATTAGAAATTCATCAACCCAACTAAATGATGGCCATTTCTAAATAAATAGCCCCCCCTACCCCCCAACACAATTTGTATCATCCACATAATTGTAAGCCATTAACTACATGTTGTTTACATATGTATTCAAAAAGAAGATAACCAACATGAAAATTACACAACACACAGGGAATTACCAAATCATACATTAATTCCATCCTGCCCATGAATTCATACCATTTCATGATGGAAAAACGTGCATATTTTATTAAAATAGTTGAGTATACAGAGCATAAGTAAATACTTATATGTTCTTATACTATCGACTAGACCAATTGATTGATAGTGAGCACTTTTCCACCCAACCGCGGGCTCTGTTCCACTATGACTCTCTACAACGGGCCACCCCCGTGCCAGACCATGATACCACCAGGGAACTTAAGTTTCTTAAAAGAAGTTAGGTTGATTGTGAAGGCCACTCTCTTTCACAGGAAGTAAAAAACATGAATTCCCTTTCACCCACCAAGTCAGGGCCTCCACGAGTTTTCCTAGTTGCCTTCCCAACTGGATAACCTCTACACACTGGAGTCCCTTCACCGCTAACACAATCCCTCAATGCCCTCCCCTCTTAGTGCGGGTTTCTCGTCCAACATGCGTTAAATTCTTGGCCCTCCTTACCGGTCGGGTCCGGGTTTTCCATACTCAGAATTCAATAATGGGCTCTACTCGAAAATTTTGCTCTTCTTCTCTGATTCACGATATTTCTCTTCTTTGCCCACACATACCTCTCTACCATTGACTCCCTTTTCCTGCCATAACTCCCTTCTCTACAAATCCCCTGTCAATCCATCTTCCTTCTTTTAAAGGTTTACGACATCTATTCCTTGTGTCAGAGGAGTTTGTGGGTCAATCATGAAAAATGAGGTGGGTACTAGTTGTACCAATGGCTAACATTCTTCAGTTATTTAGCCATTTCTCCATACCTTCTTCATTGTGGTTGGTTGGCTACTCAACTACCGCCCCCCTTCATTAACTGATTTTGGGAAAATGAGAAGAGAGGGAAAATAACTTCAAATATAAATTTTGGCAATCGGTACTATGATTCTTAGGCAACATAATCCCTTCCCCCTCATTGCTTTCCACTCGTAGTATCATGGTCCATATTGGTGCTCCACCCTTAAGTCAATTGTCCAACAAACTTTCATCAACAAAATATATTTACATAGTTTGAACATGTCCATTCTATTCTTATGATAGACAAATATCCCCGTCGTAACTCACGATGACATTAAGTCATAATTATAATTACACACTGGGGGGAAACAGGGTGTTGCACCCAACATATAATTAATGTACAAATTGTATTTCCTCTCGAGCAAGACGTTAAACTACAACCAAGGTAGTATCTGGTCTCAAGTATAGGACCAAGGCTAGATGCTACTAGAAAGCATATGACCCCACTAGAGGTAGCCTTAGCAATGCTCACAAGGGACCTTGGCTTTCTTGCAAACACTGTCTAGGTTGAAACCGCCTTTTGGTCCTAGAGTAAGAGCTAAAACTGCTTATGATTGGCTAATATCTTGTATTCGTCGGATGTAAGGAAATAGGTTAACAACCCAAGACCCAAAGGAATTTGACAAGAGTAAAAGCTCACCCCATTACGAACCACCAACATATTATTTTAGGTGGTGTAGTTTTCCTTAAATAACAATGATGAATCAACTCACATTCTTGCATAACAACCAATAATGATTATCCTCACCAGTGATTAATAACTAGATTATGGTAAGTTTTACCAACTTAAAAAAAGAAAAAGAAAAAAAGAAATACATATGATGATCATATCAATATTATCATTAGTTTAACTACTTCAGAATTTTTTATTTTTATGAATACATGTCCATTAGAAATTCATGAACCCAACTAAAGGTAAGATAAAAAAACATTTTCCATATATATATATGATGATGATGATGATGATGTCATTCGATTATATTTCTAATGTTTGTAATGTATATATTTTGCATTTTGAGATGTACCTCAATTCAGTGTGGGTATGTTAGAGTTTTATGTCACTTTATACAATTTTGACTTGTAACGCTTGCAAGGACAATAACATATGGTAGATCAATAATATAACAAAAACAATAGAAATTGTGTAGCTTTAGACTACATTCAACTATGGCCTTTCACCAACCTTACTTGGTTCTAATTGAAAGTTCACGAGCTCAAATAAAGTTTGTCCTAAGCATGTTTCAAATGAAAAACTAGGTTGACTTTAATTTTGTTGGTCTTGGATTTGTTAAGTCTGGACTATGGAAGGTCTTGTGCCTTATCTGACCTTGTATTGTGTTAGAATATGATGGATGTGCTCGTTTTACCATAGACAATATCACTATTGTCACCCAACCATAGGCTGAAGCCACCCTCCAAGCACCTTAACCTTGATAGAGAATCATTCCGGAAGTAAACCCTAGGCTAGATAGCCAAACAAAGGGTGGCACACCTTTCTCCAAGGATAACACACCAAACAAAAGCTAATCAAATAGTCCAAACCATAACCAAGAGATAGTCCAAGCCAAAACGTAATCTGCTAGCTGCAGCAGTTGCAATGACAACTCTCCTCCAAACTTGTGCACAAACTGGCTGACTGCAGTGTGCACAAGTGAGCTCTGTAGTTCTGAGAATGCCTGCCAGAATGAACACTGGCCTCTTGTATTTATACTAATTCTGGCTAACTGCTTGGCTCGACTTCTCATTCTGGGTACCTATTTACTCAGTATATATTATTTCTTCTGGCTGACTTCTTCTCTTGGAGGCTAATAACCTAATACAAATTATCCTCTTAAGTCAACTCGTCTTCTAGGGTTATTAGCCAACTCATTAGGGTTTCTTCTTGCTTCCTGGAATATTCTATTCTCGTCAAGTTTACACGTGGAGTTAAATACCTCTCGCAACTACCACAATATCAACACTCCCTCCTACCGAGGGAGGTATTGAAGACAATGGTCTTGAGCACAAACATACCATTGAATCAGTAACATCATCATAGTCGTACAGACTATCTCAAGATTAGATCATGAGCACCATCATCAATCAATATCATCAACTGCATCATCTCTCTAAACCATACTCCATCTGAGTAATCAAACATGATGTTGGATAAGTCACTCACTCCATAGAGTGACACAAGAACCATTCTTCTAATCCAGACATATGTCCTAGAAGAAAAAATGTCCTGGATGATTTTCTGTATGGGAAATCTCTATCCACTGATCATCCATCTAGCTGATAATCATTTCCAACACTGCTGCTAGTCTTCAAGGCAATCAGAACAATATCATTCAATAGAACACAACCGTGTCTAACCATAGTAGTACACAACTACAATCCAGTGGTACACTACCACACCAAGTAGCACACAGATACTTGATTAGTGATGTATAGTCATAATTAGTGGAACACATCCACCACAATAGCATACATCTAGTGTCTAGAGACATACAGTCTCCATAACAATCATCTGATATCAACCTGCACAAAAAACATTGTTATGATATAAATTGAATCATCTGGGCCATTCTTCCACTCACATTTGTGATATCTTGGAAGAGTATCTGCCCTCATAAGGTAAAACATCAATGATGAGCTATCTGGACTATTCTTCTCAAGCAAGGAAGAATAATTGTCCCGATTTCTGAGCCTGGACCATTCCCCACCCTAGGCCATTCCTCTGACACTAAACAAAGTGCAACCTGGAGAGAATGAGTCTACCCTAAGGAATGCATGTCCCTGATTGTTGAACCTGGACCATTCCCCACCTTGGGCCATTCCTCCGGCACTAAACAAAGTGAAACCTGGAGAGAATGAATCTGCCCTAGGGAATGACTGTCCGAACCATTTCCAAAAGGAAATGATTGTCTTGCACCAACCTCCAAAATGGACCATTCTTCGAAACTGCTCACAACTGTGAGCTTCGAAAGAATGACTATCCGGCGAGGCAGGTCAGTCTTCTTGAGTAACCCTCAAGAAGAGAGACTGCCCTAGACCATTCCCCATGTTAACCACAATGGGAAATCAATGTTTATGGTACATCAACAATCCATCGAACCATTTTCATTATGAAAATGACCGTTCGATCTGGACGATTTTTCGAGCTGGAAAATGATTGTCCGTTAGAAATCTCAAACCACTTTCTGAACTAGAAAGGAACTATCCTGGACCATTTTTCGAACTGAAAAAATGACTGTCCATGAGTCAATAACACATCAGTGCTCCCTCCCAACCTGGGAGTCATCTCTTCCTTTTTCAATAAGGAAGTTGTCTCCACGAGCTCCAACTTGAGTACACAAACTCTTTTATCTTGGACAAAGGCTTTACCAAAATGTCTGCTTATCTGCTCATCTGTTGAGATATATATTGGAGAACCACTTTCTCTTTTCTGGATTTCATCACAGAGAATGTAATGCTTGATCTCAAATATACTTCAGTCTTTCTGGAACACTGGTTTTCTCTGAAGGCTTCATATAGCTCTGATCAATATAGTATATTATTATTGAATTCATCCTTTTGTTCCCTGCTAGCTCATAACATTGTGGCAAGGCTCAAACTGGAACATATCCATGTGGCACTTCTTCGGTCCTCATGAGATCTTTGTCATGGATTGGCAATCTATCATCCTAAGCTTCTGAGTAATCATTCTGATACAATATCTCTGTTACAAAAGATCTTCACCACGCTTCTGTTGTGCATTGGAGGTTCTCCACCAAGTTGTCTTCTTCCATCTGCATACAAGGGTCTCTTTCTGGTATACCTCAAAGCCTTGAGGTTGTTCTACATACATTCTTTGTTTTGGAGAATATTCTTTTGCATTCATCTTATGTAAACTCTAAACCATGGATATTGCGGACAATATAATGGTTCATGTAGAGGTATGTCTGGTTTATTGGAACACACAATTATCATAGTCTTCTCCCTCCATCTGAGAGAACCTCTAGTTCTTGGATCTCGCAATGCTTATATTCATAGGTCTTCCATACACTGTTCTTCATCACAACTTTCAGTTCCTCTGCTTGATCGCTTTTAGTGAGTTCATATCAGGCTGGTAGTCTTGTGATTCTCAATACAATGACTGGTTGTCCTGGCTTCTCTTTCTTTCTTGGAATCTTCATGTTCTTCCTCATGTTTCTCTTTAGCTCTTGGGTCCATGGAGTTTTCTATAGATTCCATGCTCTGAGGATTCCAACTTCTTCGTTTCATCGTAGGATCATGGATGTGGATGGACAACCAGGGATACTTTAAGGCTTCTTTTCGAAGAGGGCTTTTTCTAAAGTCAAACTGAACATGTATTGCTTTTCATGGCTGCTACCGTGGATATATACTTCATCATCTTTAATGGATCATAGGATTAACTCCCTCCTAATCCTTGCTTCATGCATGAGTGCATGCTCATCTTTTGGAATTTTGTAATCAACTCCCTCCAACTAAGAGAGCCCACGCTTCCGTCTGCATCCTTATTGCCTTCTGCAAAGTGTCATAAGTCCTTTTCCAATTTCTTCTTGATTGCTGACTTCTTTCTGTCTTTGCTTCTTCTGGGTTTCTTCAAGATTGATTCTGATTTTGGCTTATCTTGTAATAGCTTCCACATGAACTGTTACCGGGGGTTGTTGATGTAATTCATCCTTTCATGTGTATTGCCTTGTCTTATAGTCATTGTGATAACAATCCTTATCTTGTTGTTCTCCCATATGTATCATTTCTCTTTGAATATATTATCTTCTAAGGAATGGATATGCAAGATATGTACAAAAAACATGGTATGTATAAGAACTACGAAGAGTATTGTTACCTTGTCTTAGAGGAAGAAGTCTATTTCATCTTGCTTAGTCTTCTTTGAAGGTTCCTTTTCTTCGACAACTGATGCTTCGCGTGTCTCCTTCATTTTCTTTAGCTTGGGACAATGATTCTTGTAGTGGCCATATTTTCGACAGTTGAAGCATTGTATTTCTGACATATCTTTCTCTTGATTTGGCTTCTTCCTTGAGCCGAACTTCCTCTTCTTCCTGAAATCCTTGAGCCTTGATGTGAAGGCTTGATCATCATACTTCTTTTGGGGTTTTCTCTTTTGCATTGATCCTTGATTCTTCTTGAGCACAACAAGTCCAATGTTTTTGACTGAGAGGAGGTTTGTTAGGGCATCGTACATCTTCTTTGATGAGTCAAGATGGGAGATGTAGGGTATCAAGTGGTCTTTTATAGAGTCCACTATGATACTCATGGCATTGATGTCACCGTCTTTGAACTTCTCCATAACTGCAAAGTTTTGTGGTTCCTTCTCTTTTCCTTCTTCAAACTCTGGTTCCACGATCTTTCCTTTCACGATATCCAACACTTTATTCTTTGCAAGGATGAGGTCAATCCTTGTCTTCCACGCTCTGAAGTTAGAAGCTCCATGTAACTTGTTTTCTGACTTCATAGAGTAAGTCATGACTGCTTTGACTTGGTCAACCCTAGATTTGACCAAAAACTCAAACTTGACGTTTTGGCTTGCTAAGAGTACCAAGAGATGCGCTAGGCTAGGGCACACTGGTCTATCCGAAAATTAGGTCAATCCCTTCACTTAAGGTGCCTCAATGAGAGGATTAGGGTTTCTGCAACTGCACCTGCCAGTAACCCTAGTGGCAGTGCTTTGGTAACTGCTCCTACTAGAAACCCTAGCGACAGTTCTTCAACGAGCTTAGTATCCTTATGGCTATGCTCCCTTCCAATGGTTAGATTGAATGAAGGAGGTGTGGGCCCATAACCTGTTAGAATATGATGGATGTGCTCGTTTTACCATAGACAATATCACTATTGTCACCCAACCATAGGCTGAAGCCACCCTCCGAGCACCTTAACATTGACAGAGAATCATTACGGAAGCAAAACCTAGGCTAGATAACCAAACAAAGGGTGGCACACCTTCCTCCAAGGATAGCGCACCAAACAAGAGTTGATCAGATATTCCAAACCATAACCAAGAGATAGTCCAAGCCAAAACGTAATCTGCTAGTTGTAGCAGCTGTAACAACAACTCTCCTCCAAACTTGCGCACAAACTGGCTGACTGCAGTGCGCACAAGTGAGCTTTGTAGTTCTGAGAATGCTTGCTAGAATGAACACTGGCCTCCTGTATTTATACTAATTCTGGCTAACTGCCTGGACAGACTTCTCATTCTGGGTACCTATTTACTTAGTATATATTATTTCTTCTGGCCGACTTCTTCTCTTGGAGGCTAATAACCTAATACAAATTATCCTCTTGAGTCGACTTGTCTTATAGGGTTATTAGCCAACTCATTAGGGTTTCTTCTTGCTTCCCGGAATATTCTATTCTCGTCAGGTTTACACGTGGAGGTAAATACCTCCCGCAACTACCACAATATCAACATATTGAATTTACTTGGTCTTGACAAAAAATGTATTGAGTTTAAGTAAGGTTCTTGTTTTATACGTTTTGGCTTGCTAAGAGTACCAAGAGATGCGCTAGGCTAGGGCGCACTGGTCTATCCGGAAATTAGGTCAATCCCTTCACTTAAGGTGCCTCAACGAGAGGATTAGGGTTTCTGCAACTGCACCTGCTAGTAACCCTAGCGGCAGTGCTTTGGTAACTGCTCCTACTAGAAACCCTAGTGGCAGTTCTTCAACAAGCTTAGTATCCTTATGACTATGCTCCCTTCCAGTGGTTAGACTGAGTGAAGAAGGGTTGGGCCCATAACCTATTAGAATATGATGGATGTGCTCGTTTTACCATAGACAATATCATTATTGTCACCCAACCATAGGCTGAAGCCACCCTCCGAGCACCTTAACTTTAACAGAGAATCATTCCGTAAGCAAACCCTAGGCTAGATAACCAAACAAAGGGTGGCACACCTTTCTCCAAGGATAGCGCACCAAACAAGAGCTGATCAGATAGTCCAAACCATAACCAAGAGATAGTCCAAGCTAAAACGTAATCTGCTAGCTGCAGCAGCTGCAACGACAAATCTCCTCCAAACTTGCGCACAAACCGACTGACTGCAGTGCGCACAAGTGAGCTCTGTAGTTCTGAGAATGCCTACTAGAATGAACATTGGCCTCCTGTATTTATACTAATTCTGGCTAACTGCCTGGGCCGACTTCTCATTCTGGGTACCTATTTACTTAGTATATATTATTTCTTCTAGCCGAATTCTTCTCTTGGAGGCTAATAACCCAATACAAATTATCCTCTTGAGTTGACTTGTCTTCTAGGGTTATTAGCCAACTCATTAGGGTTTCTTCTTACTTCCCAGAATATTCTATTCTCGTCAGGTTTACACGTGGAGGTAAATACCTCCCGCAACTACCACAATATCAACATGTTGACCTTACTTGGTCTTGACAAAAAAGGTATTGAGTTTAAGTAAGGTTCTCGTTTTATACTCATTAGAAGTGGCGGGGATTCAAGTGTAGTCATGTGTATCCGACCCCTAACTTTATGCACACAAGAAAACGCCCATCCTCTGCCACTAACCTTCTCAATTTAGACCATCTTAACACTCAATTATAAACACCAACATTAAACTGTACTTTGCAATGCCCTTGAAGTCCAAGGAGCATTGACCTTGATAGCCTTCGTCGTTGCTAACATGTAGGGTCTAGGGGCAGTGACACCACATTCGTAAAACATCTACAACATTTAGGACAATGAATGCCTACTACATATGACAAGTTCCAAAATACACACCTTAACATCATATACACTTCAATGGTCCATGCACACATTAAGCATCTATGCACCAACCATGCCATTACACACACATGTCAAAAGCAATGCATGAAACACTAAAATACAAACAATCACCCACAATTACAAAAACAAGTTACCTTGGCATTGACATGAACTCACTGTAGCTAAAATACATTCATATGTATATAATGTTTATATTAAACACAATATAATTCGTTGCAATGTGACTTAATGGTTAAGACATGGCGCCACAATGCAAATAATCATAATTTAAACTCACTAAATGTAGAGCCTTTGTATGTGCGTGAGGGGAGATGTTTAACTTCCCAATTTTTTTTTCTTTCATCATCAAAAAGACTTGAAACATGTCACAAGCCAAATTAATTTATGCAATAGTTAGTAAAATACTTTATCTTTACAATAATCTATTATTCTCCTTCTCTTATATTCTCTTTTCACATATTAATAGACAAATCTTTTCTTAAAAGATGGAAACCAAGTATAAAGAATTTATCATGTTTGAAGCTTGAATTATAAAGTAATACAAACATTTTATACTAGAATTTTCTTTATGCCTTTTTTATTTGTCATTTATTTAATTTTTTTCATACTTTCTATTTATAATTGAATCAATTATATCTATTTAAATTGTTTTCAATTTACTTTATATTTCACCCATATAAATCTATTTTAATCCATTTTTTTAATATCTATAAAAATTTATGAATCAAGTTATTTTTTATTCTCTCCATAAATAATATATCCAACAATTTTTATTCCTCTCCATAATCGAGCTGATTATGATGGATCTATATTGTTAGATACCTTTCATTTAGAAAGAACACATCAACGTTGTGTGCTCCCAATATCTTATCCCATCGAATGCACTTTAGTTCTAACTAAAAAGTCTTCAGCTCAAGTAAGAAATTATGGATTTCGTTGGAAGCGTGGTTGATCCAGCGGCCAGTGTTGAATTGAAAAAGCTTTCATTAAGCCAAACCAAAAAAACGTGGGGCCTCAACAACTTCGCAGTTCACACACCCTTAACCTAGGGTTTGACATGGGTTCTCTCCATCTTCCATAAACATCTCTATGCTAAAGCCTCCGTGTTGATAAAATCTGTGCAGTGAATGGTCCGTGTCTCACATTCAATTCTGCACTTTTATCCCTGTTGAGTAGAAATGGCTGCCTGCACAGCTTCTACATTCTTCTTCTGCACTCGATTTCACGCTGCTTTGGGGCCTCCCAGGCAAGTCCAGGCCTTCAATCGACGGTTTCTTGGAATGCCCACAAGACCCTCTGGTGTAAAAACAGGTACTTAAGCTTCCTTCGATATTAAAATACGCTCCCCAGGGCTGGCTATTGAAAGCCGGCTGTAAATGAGGCTGAAAATTATTGCATTGAATTGTTTACCGTCAAGGTGATTGATCTTTAGTTTGTATGATTCATTTAGGCTTTCAGTGTCTGTGCTTAGTGTAGCTATTGCAGGGTTTAATCATGTTTTTATCCTGCATTAATGGTAGGCTCAGGGTTTGTATTATTTTTTAGGGTTTAGACTAATTCAACTTTGGTTTGGGTTTAATCCGTGGACCTTTCTGGCATTCATGAAAATCCACTGATGGTTTTGTAATTAGCATGTTCTCTGTTACTTATGTGTGCCTGTGCCTGTGCTATGATACTTCTTTCCCTGCTCAGAAAGAAGTAAAATTGGCTATGTTAAGATTGGAATAAGGGAGCCTGGGATTTTACAAGTTTATTTTTATTTTTATTATCTTTTGGTAGCTGCTTCACGTCAACGTGCAAGTGGCATTTTCCCAATGTGGGAACTTATTGATTGTACTCAAACGCATGAGTCTGTCAGCTTGCGTGGGCGAGACGGCCCACGAGCGGCGAGCATGTTACTCGGGGGAGTTGAGCCTTCAGTGGGGCCAACAACAACACCCTGCTTTTACCAACTAGGCAAGCCCTTGTCGACAAGGGATGCCTGGGAGTTGAATCCTATGTTACCAGAAATCTGACCAGGAGCTCCGTTTCTCTTTCAGTTCCTGTCTCATTCCCATTCATGTCTTGACACTACATTACTCCATTAATAATCAAATTGATATGTGTAATATATGCTGGGAGTTGGGGTGGGTTCAGGTTTCTTATCCCTGGAAACTCTTTAGCCCCGTTTCTCGTTCTGTTTCTGTTTCTGGTAACATAGGTTGTTGGATATTGATCAAGTTTGAACAGACATGTGCAAGTCTGGGCCGATTCCAAAATAGCAGTTCAAATTGTAGATATCAACTAGAGGGAAAAATATTTGGCTGATGTTGGTTGGTGACATGGTCTAGTTTGAATAGACAAACGAGCTCCAAGAGGATTTAGGCCAAGATAGACAGATTCGATGGGAGTACATAGATAATTAATTTGACTAGAAAATCAACATGGTTAGTAAAAAAATGAGATAGAAGACTTTGTGATTGGGTCGGATCATTTACCCAAACTACTTCCATGATTCTCAGGATAGATTCAAGATTTTCCAGCTCTCGTATAACTAGATGTTCCCCCAGTAAACTTGGATAAATGAATTTAAACAATCTCCTAGGTATAGTGTAGTTTTCTGGTCGGAGGTCGCAGTACGTAGAGTCAATATATTTTGTAAAGGTTGGTATATGATGGTAGCTCGTGCTTGTTAAGTAAAAGAAAGTTACCTTAGGAAGCAGTTAAACACTCTCGGACTTAGAGGTAGGCTAGTTTAATTTAGACAAACAACAAAGCGTTGTGAATCCTGGGCACCAACTTAGAGTATTCTAGGTGTATACTATATAGAACCATGAGGTGGGCTAGTTTAATTTAGACAAACAACAAAGGGTTGTGGATATCGGGCACCAACTTTGAGTATACTAGGTGTATACTATATAGAACCATGAGAGTTAGGATTAGAGCTAGAATCTATTAGGCCATGTATTGCAAGGAGTTCTCTAAGTTCTACTCTAACTACTTAAAAATAAACTATACAAAAAGAGAATTTTAGCATTCAAAGACCAACACAGATAACTGAAAGATGATGAAAATGAGATAGGAGAATGCCAAGGATCTCGGCCCCCATAAAGTGTCAAAATGTAGGAGAGATGCCTAGGAAATAATGAGGTAGGTGGTTCTTGTTGTGATCTCCTAGTTTAAGAGAAGATTCCTCTTGCTAGCTCGAGATGTAAATAAGCTACTCACTTCTACTCAGGATAGGATGGGTCGAAAATCTCCTAGTTGAGTAGGACATCATTACAAACATATTGATGTGGCTACATTTAGAGAGATTTTTAGGGTGATTATTGGACATTCTTTTTTCTAATGCTTTGCTCATAGTTTGTATGAATTGTAACCTCTTTGAAGTGATGCCCCTTTAGAGATCTATTAAACACGGTTGTCCTGTTGCTCCCTACATATATGTAATTGTTGTATATGCCCTTGGGTATTTGTCGAAGGCAACTTGTATTCAGGAATTAATCAGGGGTATATCACTTCCTAGTGGTAGGTTGTACTTGATAATCACTTTGTAAATCAATGACAACTGTCACACTAGAATTCTCTTTAGGACCAATGGAGGGAACTTCGGAATGTCTTAACACATTTGTTGATGCTATTGGGTGCAGTGGTTAGTGAGGAAAGGCAAAAGTGATTATCATTGGACAATAGGATCAAATTACCTAGATTGGTTGTTATGGTTATCAAAGCTTATTCCAACAAGACATATTAGATACTCGGGTATCTCTTTTGGTGTGGATGTCATCTAGTTAAATAGTGGAGATGGGTTTTAAATTGGTTTCAAACTTTAAAGGCAAGCTTCAAAATGTTTTCATTGTGATCTTCCTTTGACTAGAAAGCTAACCATCATAGACATAAGTTTAGCAATTTAGCATGTCTCTTACTCGTTCAATTCCTCATCCATTGTCAATTACAATAGAACAAAAATCCACAGTTATTGATTCTTAGGGGG
>ML784475.1:525855-536497 GCA_009831015.1 Picea engelmannii
GCATTCAGCCATTTTGTAATCCACATAGACATCATAATACAAACTTTGCAGTCCTTTGTCGCATTTATTATTTGTATGATCATTTATATGTTGTAAACCATTGATCCTACACACACATTAACAGTGTTTCCTAGACTAGCCAAGTCTGGAACATTACATGGGATCATGTGGTTTGGATAATTTGGAGATTTCCATTGCTGAAATGGTAGGTTGGTGTCCTCCCAAGTTGTGTAAGTAAGAGGCTATTTAGAACATTGTCATACACATGGGGCAATTTATGCCTTAGTCGTTGTTATTCTTGGCTAAATTGGAGAGGTTAGTATTTCTCAGATCTACACGCTGCCCTTTGTTGGATTGATCTGAAATTCTAATATGTAATGTCTACACTCTTGATCTATGCTCCTATGCTTTTAGTTTTAAAAAATCTGAAGTTTTGATTTGTGTTTGTGTACATTTTCAGCCTTAGTTATAGAGTGAAATCTTTGAGTCCATAGCTGCTATCATGAATTGAAAAATTAACCTTGTATTACTAAAATTGTTTTCTCTAGTGAATGGTGATGTTAACTACCTGTGAGAGGAGTTGACAAGGAAGGATTTCGACGGCTAAGATTGGATCAATCCATGCCTGAGAGAGGCACAAGGACTTGTGAGAGGTTGAAGTTTGAACTATTTTTTATGTTTGAGAAGGGCAAATGGAACCTATGGTAAGTTGTTGATTTTGGATAAATTGTTTTTGTTTGAGTTGTGATCCAAGGCACTACAAGAACAATGAACTTTAAAATGTGAAGTCTCAAAGAGTATGATTGATTGGAAGGAGCTTCCAATGTCACCCCTTGTAAGTGCAGATTGTAGATGCTTATAGAAAATATTGATCTCTAGGGCATAGTCTAGGGCAAAGTTACAACTCCTCTTGATCCTCAACAATTATATTAGTATGAGAAGAGGGTTGCCAAACTGGAGAGGATTCTTTTGGACTCTATGAAGGCAAGGTCCTACCAATTCCTCACATTGCAAGGAAATCAACAAAGAAAATGTTTGATAAATTGACAACTTTGTATTAGAGTGTCAATATTTCTAGGAAGATGCTTTGACAAACAAGCTCACCCAAACATGCATGAGTAATTCATATATCTTGACAATTTACTTTATGAAGATCATTGAGCTCAAAGATCAACTCTTTGCATTGGTATGAAGATTGAGGATGAGGAATTAGTGCCTATTGCACTAAATGGTTTCGCTCATGTTTGGGAAGCCTTTGTTCAAGGTGTGTGCTTGGGAAAATGTCCCAACTTATGAGAAGATTTGGGACATCTTTGTCCAAAAATAAACAAAGTGGGAAACTGTGTGTAGAAGACCAAGATCTTGCACTTATCAAGAAGGTAAGGATAGGTGGAAAGAAAAGGGGACCCTTGAAGGGTATGAAGGAGATACCTTTTTTAGATCATGGCACTAAGTACTAGAGTCATGTGACGTGTTACAAGTGTCGCAAGAAAGGGAACTCTGCTAATTAATGTCCAGAGAAGAGAAAAAGAAAGGGTAAGCAACAACAAAGTAGTTTACAAGGAGTGTAGATATTTCCATTGGAGTGGATGAGTTGGCATCCAAGCTTGAAATTGCTTTCTCTATGGTTTCATGCCTTTCTACCAATACCACTTCTAGTGTTGGTTGGTATGTGGATAGTGTAGTGTAATGGCATGTGACGTTCAACTAGAAAATTTTCAGCAAGTTTTAAGAACAAGATGTAGGCGTACAAGTGGAGTTGGGTGATGATGCTACATATCTAGTGACAAGAATCGACACCATCTCCTTCAATATGCTTTCAGGTGATGTTTTGAATTTGCATAGTGTTCTTTTTTTGCCAAGATGAACAAAGAATCACTTTTTCGCCATAGCTATTACATATATAAAGTGTATAGTTGAGTTTAATGATCAAAAGTGCACTATAAAAGATTGCAGACAAGCGCTTCCTCGATTTTTAGCCAAATGAGTGCATGAAGGAGGCCTTTATAGGATCCTTGTTGATACTACAAAACATAAGGCCTTAGTGCATGGCAGTGGTAAGCTGTGGGAGCTGTGGCATAAGCACTTTGACTACTTGTACTATGGAGCTTTTCCTCTCTTGAAAGACATTGTGCAAGAATTACCAGATTTCAAGATAGGGAAGAATGGTGTGTGCAAAGGTTGTGCACTCGGTAAGCATTTTAAGATTGCTTTTCCATCCAACGAGCAAAGATTGAGAGAGATTAGCAAGTTAATACACTTTGATGTATGCAAGCTTATGTCTTCCTCTTCGTTGAAAGGTAATTTGTATTATGAGTCTTTCGTTGATGATTCCACTCAAAATCTTGGATTTGTTTTATGAAAACTAAGGTTGAAGTATTCAATAAATTCAGTGAATTCAAAGCATTGGTTGAAAATCAGAAAGGGAAGAGGATCCAAGTGCTTCAGTCTGATAATGGAGGCAAGTACACCTCCAAGGAGTTTGATACTTTTTGCAAGGAAGCAAGGATTAGGATGGAACTTATAGTACCATATCACCCACAACAGAATGGGGTTGTTGACCGTAAGAACAGATCCATCATTGAGACAACAAAAGCCATTATTCATGACATGGACTTGCCCATGTATCTTTGGGTAGAAGCACACATGGTGTCTACATCTTGAACCAATGCCCACATAGGGTTCCAAAGGACAAAATACTGGAGGAGGCTTTTATTGGTGAGAAGTCACATGTATCTCATTTCTATGTATTTAGTTGTCCAGTCTATATTCATGTTCTTGACGATAAGCGAACTAAATTTGAGCCCTTGAGTATCAAGGGGATCTTTGTTGGATACTGTGAGACTTCCAAAGGGTATCAGATCTACATTCGAGTGCAATGGAAGATAGTGGTAAGCAGGGATGTGAAGTTTGACAAGGATGGGTGGCCCTCAAGGTCACTTGAATTTCTTGCAGTGATTGAAGAAGGTGTAAAGCTTGTTGTTCCAGATTCAATCCAAAACTAAAAGAGAAATTGAATTTAGATGTGGAAGATTCTAGTGAAGGAAAAGAAGCCTCACAACCTTCCAGTTCAGCTAGAAAGCCAAGATGTCTTACCTAGACATTGTAGGATGCTCAAAAACAAGTTAGAGCACCTAAATAACATTTGGGGTGAGCCATCCACTTAAGAAGTTTCCTAATTATGCTGCATCAATGACTTCTATTGTTGAAACGTTTGCTCTAGTTGCCAGATATACCTCTATCAGAGCCATCATGTCTCTAGCATAATGCCTTAGTTAGTCTTTATATTAGGTGGATGTAAAGACTGAAGAATTTTGAGGCTCTAAAAAGTTGCTACAGGTCTGAATATTGGGACTGTTTAATGTTGGATTTTCCTTATTTATAGAGCATTAGTGTTACTAGTGTTCTTTTACTTCGTTACCATTGACATATATATCATGTACTGAGCAGTGGCAACATAAACCAGAGACATAAAAGAACACAAGAGATTTATCCCGGGAAAACCCCAAATGGGGGAAAAACCTAACAACCTTTCTTAGATGCTCACGGCTGCTACAATGCCTTTGGTAGCTCGAATCATCAGGCACAGTCTCTGTGATCAAATGGTAGCAGACACAGCTACATCCAAACGATCTGGTAATCTCCATGACTATCAACTAGTAGCACACAACTACTACAATGCCATCCAATAGATCACAACTGCTGCCAAGTAGTACACAACTACTATCCGGTGACACACAGTCACTGCTAGTGGAGCACATCCATTGTAATAGCACACAACTACTGTCCAAAGACACAGACAGTCTCCGCCATTGGTACTCAACCACCGAAGTAGCACACAATTACTGTCCGGAGTCACACAACCTCCGCTAGTGGAACACATCCCACCGAAGTAGCACACAGCTACTGGTCGGAGTCACACAGCCTTCGCCAGTGGAACACATCCACCGAAGTAGCACACAGTTACTGTCGGGAGTCACACACCCTCCGCCAGTGGAACACATCCATCGAAGTAGCACACAACTACTGTCCGGAGTCACACAGCCTCCGCCAGTGGAACACATCCACCGAAGTAGCACACAACTATTGTCCGGAGTCACACAACTATTGTCCGGAGTCACACAACCTTCGCCAGTGGAATGCATCCACCGAAGTAGCACACAACTACTGATCGGAGTCACACAACCTCCGCCATAGTCTTATGACTATGTGTGTGATGTTTCTTCTCTCAGTAGGTCTGACAATGCATTACCCTCTCAATCACCTCACGTGACTGATCCAGAGAACCCTTGGCCAGAGGGGTTAGCCGACATGAGAACAAACAACACACCTCCATCTCAATGAGGGTGGACATTCGGGAACACTCCAAGCTTGTCCCTGAAGTACTCATACTTCACTCTTGACAAGGGCTTGGTGAGGATGTCTGCTATCTGCTCGTCCGTGGTTATGTACTGGAGCTCCACAACTCCTCTCTGCACCATGTCCCAGATGTAATGATATTTGATCTCTATATGCTTAGACCTGTCATGGAATACATGGTTCTCGGTAAGCTTCACACAACTTTGATTGTCACAATGTATCAAAGTTGGCTCCAATTCTAGATCAAATATCCCGGCTAGCAACTTTCGGAGCTACACTGCTTCACGGCTTGCCACGCTTGCTGCGATATACTCTGCTTCTGATGTACTGAGTGCCACTGATGTCTGCTTCCTTCTCAACCATGAGGTCATCCCTGATCCCAGACTAAAACAACATTCGAAAGTACTCTTCCGATCCACTGCACTCCCTGCCCAGTTAGAATCTGTATATCCCTGCAGCTTCACATCTCCACTTGAGACATATCTTAATCCATATCCAACCGTACCACGAAGGTACCTCAACATATGCTTTGCTGCCATCCATTGTACTTGTCTAGGTTTAACCATGTGTTGACTCAAGGTATTCACTGCGAAGCATATGTCTGGCCTGGTGTTAACCAGGTACATCAAGGATCCAATCAACTATCTGTACATCATGGGATCCACCAAATTTGAAGATTTGTCACTCAAGAGCTTCAGATTTATTGTCATATGTGTGGTCATGGACTTGCAGTCCATCATCCCGAATTTCTTTAGGATCTCAACAGTATATTTTCCTTGGTTAAGGAAAATCTCATATGATCTTTGCCACACTTCCAATCCCAAGAAGTAATGCATCAAACCTAGATCCTTCATTTCGAACTCTGAAGCAAGCTCCCTCTTACACCCATTAATGAGCTTCTCGTCCCCTGTTAGAAACAGGTCATCTACATATAGAACCGAGATCAATGGGCATCCATCCTCAACCTTATAATAAAGATTAGGATCTGTCTCACTCTTGGTAAATCCCAAGCTCATCAAATATCCATCTATCTTGGCATACCACCCCCTGGGTGCTTGCTTCAGCCCGTACAAGGCCTTCTTCAGTCTGCACACATGGGACTCCTTCCCATGGATCACAAAACCTTGTGGCTGTTCTATGTACACTTCTTCCTCTATTACACCATTCAAGAAAGCAGTCTTGACATCCATCTCGTGTAATTTCCATCCCATTGCAGAAGCGATCGCAATGATTGATCTAATGGAAGTGTGTTTTGCTATAGGAGCAGAGGTTTCGTCATAGTCTTCTCCCTCTTTCTGATAGAACCCTCTAGCCACAAACCTTGCCTTGTACTTCTCTATGCTGCCATCTGCAACATTCTTGATCTTGTAGATCCATTTGGAAGTCACAATTGACTTCCTTTTTGGTCTCGGAACGACCTCCATATATCATTCTTCATGATGAACTGATACTCCTCCATCATGGCATCCTTCCATTCTTGCTTCTCAATAGCTTCTTCAAAAGTGGAAGGTTCTGAATCAATGATGTTGCTCATTAGTGCCACATAGCTAGAAAACTTATGTGGTCTCTTGCTCTCTCTAAAGGAACCTTTGGGAGCTGCATGTCCTTTGGCTTCCTGCAAGGTGTTCCGAAGCCAAGCTGGTCTCTTCCTGGTAATCACAGCTTCTTCATGTAGATCTACAGGTCTTTTTGACTCTACCATATCATTATGAACTTCTGGGATGGTTTCTTCAGCTGTAGTGTCTACCACGACTGCATCTTTGGGAGCTTCTTGCTCTATTTGGTCCTCATCTATGTGAGATTCCCTTGATCTTCTAAAGGCTTCATCTTTGTCAAATGTTACAGCCCAACTGATCTCGATCTGTCTCTGCCCTGGAATGTAAATTCTATAGTCCTTCGAAGTCTCACTATATCCAACGAATGTGCCCTTCTTTCCCGAAGGTTCCAATTTCATTCTCTTTTCCTTGAGAACATGTATAAACACTGGACAACCAAAAATCCTCAAGTGATTGACTTCTGGCTTCTTTCCGGTGAACACCTCTTGAGGTGTCTTGTTTCCCAATATCTTATGAGGACTTCTGTTCTGCACGTATACAACTGTACTGGATGCTTCTGCCCATAAGTGCATGGGTAGGCCCTGGTCAGGTATCATCGCTTTTGCTGCTTCTATGATGGATCTATTCTTTCTTTCTGCAACCCCATTCTCCCAAGGGTTGTACGGAGTTGTAAGCTCCCTCTTAATCCCTGCTTCTTGGCAAAAGTCTTTAAACTCCTTTGAGCTGTACTCACCTCCATTGTCAGATCTCAAAACTTTAATCTTCCTCTCAGAGAGATTCTCAACTAAAGCCTTGAACTCTTGAAACTTGTTAAGGACTTCATCTTTTGCTTTCAAGAAGTAGATCCATGTCTTCCTGGAATAGTTGTCTATGAACAACACACAGTATACAAATTTGCCAAGTGATGGTACCGTCATTTGTCCACATACATTGGAGTGTATGATGTCCAAAATAACTTTGGATCTGCTATCACTGCTCGTAAAGCTTCCCTTGACATTCTTGCCAAGTGCACAACCTTTGCATACTCAGTGATGATCTATCTGGATTTCTGGTAGACCTGTAACCATTTTGCTCAAAACTGGTAATGATCTATAGTTCAAGTGAGCAAGCCTTCGGTGCCATAGTTCATTGGATCTAACACTATTGTGTACAAGGGCTTGTTCTTGGTGTCACTTCAACTTATACAGTCCTCCCTCTCGGACACCAATCACAGTGGCTTTATTTATGCTTGAATTCTTGGGCCATAGAAGGACTTGGCCATCCACAAAAGCTACCTTAAAACCTTTTATCTTCTAAAGCTGAAATAGATAGAAGATTCTTCTTTAAACCTTGTACAAATAATATATCTTTAATTGAAAGAGGGTTATCTGAGTCAAGTTGTAAGGAGGCTTCTCCAACGCCTTTGATTCCATGCTTGGAATCGTCTCCAAGCACCACTTGAAGCGAGGAGTCCTTTTCTATTAATTTTGATAGAGAGTTTTTGAATCCGGTCATATGCTTGGAAGCACCGCTATCTATGAGCCAAGTATTGCTTCCTTGAGTGATGGTTCCGGTGAGTGCTGAAATGAATACAAATTCTTCATCTTTGGGTTTGTGTTCTTCAACATTAGCTTCATGTGCATGATGCTTCTTCTTCTTTTCCTTCTCATGTTTGTGAGGACATTGTGCGGCATAATGTCCCATCTTCCTGCAATTGAAGCATTGAACCTTTGACATATCCCTCTTACGACGTGGCTTCTTAGACTTCCTTGGAATGCCTTCTTCTCTTTCATTTTTGTTCTTCACTTGTGCTGCAAGTGCTTGGCTTTCCTCATCATCTACCTTTTGTTTCTTGGACATCAATCTAGATTCCTCTTGAGAGCAATCTGCCCATAACTTGTCAAACTTGGGTAACTTCCTTCTTGCACAAATTCCTTGGACAAATGGGTCCCAAGAGGGAGGGAAACCATTTAGCGTAGTGGTTACTAGTTCAACATCTTCTACTGGATCTCCAATGGCTGCTAATTGGTCTTTGATCTGTGAGATCCTTGTAAAGAAGTTGGCTATCGTCTCTAACTTTTTCATAGTCACATTTTTGAGTTGATGCTGCAGGGTAAGCTTCCGACTGGTGTTCTTGCTTTCATAGAGTCTGGTTAGGGCATCAAACATCTCCTTTGCAGTCTTCAGTTCTGATACATTGGGTATCAGGTGATCCTTGATTGAGTTTGTCAAGATCCTCTTGGCCTTGACCTCATTCTTCTTGAACTTTGCCTTTGCTTCTTCGTCTTCGGGTTCTAGAAGCATCCTTTTTTGACGTGATCCAATAATTCATTCGCTTCTAGAATGAGTTGTATTCTATGCTTCCAGGATCTGAAGTTATCTGCTCCATCCAATCTATCCTCAACTCTCATATTGGTTGACATTTTCGCCGGTAGAAACCCTAGCACTGAAAAACCTTGATTTTTCAAACTTCACCAAACTGCCCGCTGAGGGTTTTAGGGGGTGCGCTAGGTTAGGGTGCACTGCTCTGTGAATGAATTATTCCCAACGTCCTTGGCGTATTGCAGCTGCAAGGTGCCGTTGTAGTGATCTTCCTTCCAGTGGTCAAACTGTTCTGAAGGTAACCATCTCTGATACCATGTTGGATTTTCCTTATTTACAGAGCATTAGTGTTACCGATGTTCTTTTACTCCGTTACCATTAACATTTATATCATGTACTGAGTAGTAGCAACATAAACCAGAGACAAAAAAGAACACGAGATTTATCTTGGGAAAACCCCAAATGGGGGAAAAACCCAACAACCTTTCTTAGATAGATTTCGTTCACAAAGCAAGTTCAATTAGATAAACCCTAGCACAATTGCTAGCTTAACCAGAAATACCACCCCAACTGCAGCAGCAACACCATACAAAGGTAGCGCACCTCCTCAAGGAGTAGCGCACAAGCGAGAGATACCAAAAGAGCAATAATAAACTGTGTAGCTGCAGCTATTGCGTCTCCTCCAAACTTGCGCCTTGCTTCTGTGTAGCTAGGATAGTGTGAGTGAATGAACAAATGAGCTAAGGCGCCTCCTTATTTATAGTCTTCTTGTCCTTCTAGCTGGGCCAACTTCTCTTATGGGAAGGTGTCTTTTCATTATACTTTATTCTTCTGGGCCGACTTCTCTTCTAGGGTATTTCAACATCTGTCCAATGGATCTCTTGCTTCCGAAATCTTTTCCGCATCTAAGAAAGGTAATCTAGGAGGGAAAGATCCTCCTGCAACTACCAAAACATCAACATTTAAATGTCACAAATAGGCCTGTTTTTTTCACAGATTTATGGCTACCTTTCTGACTGATATCATGCCCATTTATTCTGCTGTTATAAGGGTTAATTTAGGAAAATGTTTGCTGTCCAGAATTAGCTTTAAAGAGTGATAAAACATAATATGCACCTCTGATCTTTTCCAATTAAAATGCTGATAACAAATAAGCAAACCACAGAAATTTTACACATTCATTTTTGGTCAACTTGACCCTGGAAAAACCCTCAAGGGGAAAACCAGTAAAGAGGAATTTATTATGGAGTCTGAGGAAAAATGTTACAGCAAAGATAACAAGCCAACTTAGCTCTAGCTAGCTGTCCAATCTTCCTTGAAATTAGTGCCAACAGTTCCTTGAAGTTTGCGCCCTCTTTCTCAAGAATATATGCTGTCCTTTCAGCATTCAATGCATGCAACTCTCTTGGGATTTGCACCCTCTTCAAGGTGATAAGTGCGCCCAGCTTCAACTCTGCTGTGTGCCCTTTTCCTCCTGCTGTGCACCCTTCTTCTCTAGGCTGCTGTGCGCCCTTCTTCTATAGACAAGTGCGCCCTCATTCCTTGTGCGCCCTCCTCTCAAGTGCGCCCCTCTTTCCTCCTCCTCCAAAAATTTCTTCTCCTCTTCTCCTCACTCTCATAAGTGAACAATGAGAGGAACCAATGGCTAGGATTAGATCTTAACCATAAAGGGTGGAGATTATATCTGCCCCTTTACTTAAGTTCCCTAAGTCACTTTATGTTAATAAAGCCACTTTATGATTAATGAGCTCATAAAGTCACTTTGACTTTATAACATAAAGTAAAGTGAGGGAGGGGTACTTTCCCACCTTTAGTGTTAGGCACATCAATAACACTAGGGAACCACTTCCCAAGGTACCAAAACTCAACAAAGACAACATTCTTGAATGGGTTTATTGAGAAAGAGGTGTATATAAATCAATCAAGAGGTCTTGAGATCCATGGGCAAGAGACCCATGCTTGCAGGTTCAAGAAAGTTCTTTATGGGATGAAGCAGGCACTGCAGGCATGGTACTCTAGGATTGATGAGTAGTTATTGAAGTTGAGCTTTTCCAAGACTTGCCCAAACTCTTATTTTTATTTTTTATCTGATAAATATGATCTGCTTGTATTGGTCTTGTATGTAGATGACCTTATCATCACAAGAAATTTTAACCAATTGATTTTGTGGTGTTAGAAGAAATTGGCGGGTGAGTTTAACATGGACATTGGTCTATTGCACTATTTTTGCAACTAGAGGGTTTGGTAGGTTGTGGGTGAAGTCTTCCTTGCACAAGAGGTATACTGTGGAGATTTTGAAGAGATTTCAAATGTTAGACAACAAACCCATGTCTATTACACCTATGATTCCAAATCTGAAGTTAACTTGTCATGAGGATTCAAGTTTGGTTAATCCTGCTCTATACAAAGTACATAAAAGAGCAGTG
>ML784476.1:0-11234 GCA_009831015.1 Picea engelmannii
TGCAGCCACGTACCTAAGATGAGTTACGACTTCTGTCTAGGAGTATCTCTCCCATTTAATTACATTTTTACATTGAATTCATTAGTCTACGTCTTGAATTAGAATTAGCATAGAATTATGTACTTCATGTCTTCTAAACAATCATCCTTATCTTTGATTTTCCTCGTTTTGGATAGATATGATGTTATATTTTCACTGACTTTTTAGGTTTAGGTTTTCTTACAAAGTAATAAAAAAAAAATTAAATAAAAAAATTACACATATTTCTTTTAAGTAAATTTATTTTTACACCAAAGAAACATGTGTTTGTTTTTTAATTAAAATAAGAGAACCTTAAAAAAAAATTTAAATAAAAAAATTACACATATTTCTTTTAAGTATATTTATTTTTACATCAAAGAAACATGTGTGTGTTTTAATTAAAACAAGGCTACATGGTAGTAAATACCTGCCGAAGTTTGAATACATGAAAACAATGCGAAAGTCTGAATACATGAAAACAATGCAAGAGAGTAATATATTGTAAATGATTAGTCAAATTAGCCAAACCAAATCTGAAATTAAATTACATTAAAAATTTTAGCCAAACTAATTTTGAAACTAAATTACATCAAAATTGTAATTTAAGAAAAGTTATAAATTTTTTAGCCAAACCCATTTTGAAACTAAATTACAYTAGGGATAKAAATTCTAGGTGAAATTTATGTAAATTTTTATTTGGAAAAATGTAAATATTTATTTTAATTTGATTCTAGGTGAAATTCATGTAAATTTTTATTTGGAAAAATGTAAATGTTTATTTTAATTTGATTAATAAGATTAAGAAATGAATATTAATTTAAATTTAAAAAAAAATCTGATTTTAATTTTATATATATAACTAAATACTACTTTGATTATAAATTAATTTTAATTAAAAAAAAATTAAAAAATTTAACTTTTACCTATAAAAAAAGTAATAAATTTTTTAAACCAATTTTGAAACTAAATAACATTAAAAAAATTTAGCCATACCAATTTTGAAACTAAATTTCATTAATTTTTTTATCAAACCAATTTTGAAACACCTGCAAATCAAGGAATGAAATTCCATGAAAACGTTAACCCGGGACAAGAGTTCTCTGCAATAAACATATCAATAAACAATTACACCATCAAATAAGATTAACAATCAAATGTTGGGTACTTACTTGGAAAAAGGAGAGGACGTAAAGACACTTCACGTACGAAGCCAGGACCGTATGTTCACATTTATGACTCACATGTAATCTGACTAAGACACTACATGTGACTAAGACACTTCAAGTACGAAGCCAAGACCGTATGTTCACATTTATTAATTGCCGTCAGCTCCCAATAAGAGGTTCCTTTGAATATCTCTATGAAATAAATAAAAAACTTCTATTGATAAAGTGTTACATTAGAAAGCCAATTTAATTTATGTCTGCATTCATGTTAATTTGGCAATAAGAGGTAGGTTTGAATAGCCAATGAGATCTTGACAATTTTTTTTTAATAAATGAAATAAATAAATAAAATCTATTTTTAAAGTGTTACATTAGAAAGTCATATTAATTTTTTGTCAACTGGAGAATTAATATATAGTCAATGGTGAACTCATCACTATATACCATGCCTATCGGGTATAATAAGAGAACCTTTTCCTCTTAGTCATGATTCATTTACTTTATTCCCTCATTTTAAGTAAATTTATTTTTAGATCAAAGGAATATGTATGTGCTTTTTTTTTAATTAAAATAAGAGACCCTTTTCTTTCTGGCATTTTCCTTCTAGTCGTGATTCATTTTACTTTATTCCTTTATTCCCTCATTTTTAAGTCAAGAATGTGATTCTACCTTTGAGAGGAGACATCCTTGAGCCTGTGGATTTCATATTCATTGGTAAGTTCCAAGTAGGAGGTGTTATCCTCATTCTTCATTTATTGCATATAATTTTTACTTTCATGTGTTTGTTTATATTTCTTAAAAAAAAACTTTCTATATCATATTTATTATTGGTGATCTCCATTAGTTTCACACACTCGCATTTAGTAGGAAGTATTTTAATTTTAAGGAGCTTTTTCCAGGTATCATTTATAACTAGAACTTGTATCAATGATTAATTTTATAAAGTGATATACAATTGCACTTGATTCATAATCCCTAAAAACATAATTTCCTCCCTTTTTTTTTTTGTGTTTATGTTGTCATATGTCAAGTATTCCTTTTAACAAACATCGATCCAAACAAAAAGTGGTTTCCTTCATCACGAGTTAGGGATATATCAAGGGTTTGTCTTACCTATAAACAACATCCCAACCAATAATCCCCATCCCAGTCATTATTTTTTTTTAGGAAACCATTACATATATATCCTACAATAATACATTGTATAATGCTTTACATTATTTTAATAAATGGAGATGCATTGAATTTGAGAAAAATCTAACCTAAAAATTTTCAACATAATTGTACCTAGATGTACAAGATATAAGACATGAGTATAATCTAGTCCAAGGCATCAAGAACCATACTTGTGCTTAAAAAATCTAGATGGTGCCAAAATTCCCACTTGAAGGCCAATGAAACCCTCAGCAATACTTTGTGTTGGTTCAATGTGTCACTACTTTCTTTAAATGTTGAGAAAGAGAGAAAACGTGGGCATACTTTGTGAGTCGATCCACCACTACCATGATGACATTCTTTCCTTCAAATGTTGGTAGACATGTAATAAAATCCATTCAGGCCTCTTCCTAGTGCTAACTTGGTATGGATAATGGTTCTAGAAGACCTAGGGTCTTGATTATCTCTCCTTTGCTTTGTTGGAAAACCAAACATTTTTCTACAAACTAAGATGCTAGAAACATTTTGTTGTAGTTGTGGAATAAGCTTCAATGCCTTATGGTCATTCTATCATTCTATCCTTACCTCTCCCACCCAACCAAGTTATGAAATGGAGATAGCACAAAGTAAGGCCTTAGTGTTTTCTTCTTTCCTTGAAAGTGCAACATTTTCCACCGCATTTTGTTTCCCTTCTTTGTAGATAAGTTCAAGGTCATAACCTAGCATCTTGGAAACTCGTTTTTGTTGCTCTTTTGAATATAGTGTCTTTTTCCAAGAAGTATCTTAGACTATCATGATATATTTTGAACTCAAAGTGTCTTCCTACTAGGTAAGGGAACCATTGTTTAACTACATGTAGTATTGTAACACCCCAATTTTGACCCCCAATGTAGCATTGTATATTTTTACGTATGATGAATGGTCAAGGGACAAGCAATGTAATGTGTAAACATTGAACATTGAAAAATAATAAACTGAAATACATCACTCGCTCCTAGACGAGTAAGGACTAGAGTAATAGGGCTATTTAATATTAAGTGCTATGTGTAAATGTTGCATTTTAATCTATGTTTTATGTGATTCAATGTTGTTATGCATGCTTAAATAATATGCATTCACGAATTTAAATTTGTTGATAGTCGCATGAATAATTTTTGGTTATGTTGTGTGGATGCATTCATATTAAATTGGTTTCAGATTTATGTATTTCATCGATTTGTTTATTAACATGGCCCAACAAAGCAATCGAGTATGTTACAGATTGGTATCAAAGCTTTTTGTTCAACACAGGACCCATATGGGACAAAATAATAACACATATTTCTATGGGACTATTACCCCCCATTTCTAGGGGTAACTAAGGAGATGATGTATTGAGGCCTGAAGGTTGTAGAGATGGAGTGTCAAGAGACGGACGAGAGGACAGACCCCCTCCTCTTGAGTCTTACCACAAATTACCATTGATTGGCAACAACAACGTCCACCACACCGGCTTGGCCCACAAAGAACAACAGGTCTTGCTCCATGAGATAACATGTCTGGTCTCATGGTAAGTGTCATTTTAATAATTGAAGCACTTGAACATGTTGCAAAGGGTCCTTTATTTATTTTGAAAACCTTTACTTGGAAATTATGCCTTTTGCCTCATTTCTTCTTGGTGGTTGACATGTTTTCCTAGTAAGTGGGCCACCCTCGGGAAAAGGGTTTCTACTAGGGGGTCTCCTTGAAGGGTCATCGTACCATTCCCATCCATATTTTCCATTTTTCACACTTACTCCCCTCTGTCTCCTCATTTGTTGGGTTTTCAGACTTATTGACCCAAGAAGGGCTTATACCTCATTTCATGGGAAGAAGGGGCTAAAGGCCCAGAGGGGTTGTAGCTCGAAAAAGATAAGAGATATAGATTATCCTCTAGATGCTCACCCTAAGGTCCTGAGGGAAATGAAATGATTCTCCATAAAAACCAAGTACCTATAAAATAAAACACATAATTAAATAAATGCCCGCTTGTTGAGGGAATGCATTTTTCCGTTTCTTTTACTTTCCTTGCACATGACACGTTCTGCTCATAAAATCCGGGTCAAATAGAATCAATGTATTGTAGGTATTTGGGAGGATGTAGGGTAGACATGGGGTTATATGTATTAGGGGGTACATAAAGGGGTATTTGGTAAAAATAAGGGATATCTAGTAAAAATATATTTTTTATTGGAAAAATATGTTGGGAGAGTGATTAAACAAAAGGATTTGGGGTGGTATTTATCAATATATAGTGAAATTAGGGGTATTTTTTAATATCCATGAAAAAACATGCTATGTCATAGGTTCATTGAGTGGAGACCATGTGTTCTAAACTCAAATGGTTCTCCCAAGACTCCTAAGGCTTTAGGCCAAAAAAACTTATACAAGGTCAAGTTATTAATCCTATGTACAATGAAACTAAATTACCAACTCCCTATTCACCAAAACAACCTAAATATGGATTATTAAAATATGCTTAACACAAAATAACAATGATACAGTAAAATTGGTTTTCTATTCAATAAGGAAATAAGTTGAAACTGTAAAATGGAGCGGAAAACAAACTTGTTGGAATGGTGTCGACTTATCTCTGAGAAGAGATGTGACGGTTGCGCTCATTCACAATAAGATGGTTACAATAAGGCTCTGAAGGCCTTTTACAATAACAGGAATGTAAAAAAACCTAGACATCGAAAAACTGAACCCTAGGAGATGAAGTGCCAAAAGTCATGTGGACCTCGATTGGGTAAGTTAGTACATCAACTTCCCGAGGTCGTAACTTTTTCATACAATCTCTGTTTTAGGTGCACAATATCCCATTGGAAAGTTCTAACCGAGAAGAAAATTTTTCGACTAGCCTAGGTTAGTGCCTCTAGCAGTCACCTGGGCCCCAAATCCCCAAAAACGTCGTTTAAGGCCTAAAAAAACCCCCAGAAGTTTGGAACCTGAAAAATTGCCAAGGTGGAAAATTGCTTTTCGAGCCAGTGGAATAGGTGGGTGGCCACCGATATCTACCTAGATAATTTTTCTTCATAATTAAAAAACCCCCTTTATGAATGAACATGATAAGATATAGGTCAATAAGGTGAATCCCCCATGGTTTAGAAGGGTTTGTTCTACTTTTTTATCATTGCCATTTGTTTCGAGGGGGATTCAAATCTTGTTGAGATGTCTCATATAAGACTTAGAGAGTGTGACAAGTTGGATGGAGCTTCCAATTTCATCCCTTGGAATATTAGGCTACAAATTACTATGGAGGAAGATGGGATTTAGGAGCATGTTAAGAAATATATTGTAGCCTACCGATTCAAAGTTATTGATCTCTCATAATAAGAAAGAGGCCAAGGAAAAGATAATCATTCATGATTCTATGAAGGATCACTTGATTGCTCACATTCAAGACAAGATGATTGGTAAGGAGATGTTTGAATATTTCATTGGTTTATTTCAAATTTATTGTGTTTCTTGAAAGTTTCTATTATAAAACAATTTTTCAGTTGTTCACATGAGCAAGAAAAATAATGTGGTGAGATACATACTTAAGATCACAAAGTTGAGATACCAATTGAGTGCCAATGGGATGAAAATGGAAGACAAGGAGTTGGTCTCCATTACCTTCAATGAAATTTTAACATCTTGGAGGCCTTTTGTTTGGAGTGTTTGTTCTCAAGAGACATTGCTAACATTTACAAAGATTTAGGATGAGCTTGTGTAGGGATAGATAATGTCACAATCCTATTCAACACAACAAGAGGAAGTAGAAGAGATTTCTCGCATTAAGAGGATGAAGAAGGGTAGAAAGAAAATCTACAAGAATAATGAAGGCTTATTGTAACACCCATGTTTCCCCCAGCTTGTAATTAATCATAAAATAGGATTACCATGCTAAGGCATGTGGACAGTGTAAATGTATTATTGTTTTAGTTGCCAATAACTAACTGTGGGGGTGAAGCCTTGAAAGTACTAGCCATGATATCACTAGAGAAAATATTGTGAAAACTATAAGAGAGGGTTCATTGTATCAAATAACCCCAAATTTCCCTTGATGGGGATAACAAATCTCCTTCGGATCCCAAGGAGAGAAACAAGTTAATGAAGAAAGGACCAGTGGTTGAATTATCAACCACTCCCATGAATGAAAGCATGTTCTGACTACAGAATGTCAGCACGAAGTGCCACTGGGTATGACAGACCAAGCTGACCCAAGTTCCCTTCTGATAGAAGGAACATGATGGGTTGAGAACCATTCTGGGGAAAAGAGATAATAAAAATCGGTAAGGATAATGCACAAAGCTCTCAAGTGAATTATGAATAGAAGGCCGCGAGCTTGATGCTGAGTGAGCATATGATAAACCTCTCCCAGGGCCATAACAAAGAGAGAAATCTTTGAACGTTGCAGAGAACAAAACCCAAGAAGAAGCTGAAATAGAGAAATAATCCTTGAGAACCGTGAGAGTTCCCTGGTGATATCATGACTTGGCATGGGGGTGTCAAGAGTACTAAGAATGAATGAATTTGAACCTATGGTCGGGTGGAAGGATGAACACCCACAATCAGTTAGTTGGATACCACCTGTAATAGATAAGTAATCACATATCTTGTGTATTTAATTGGTACTGTGAATTAAATTTGGCTATCCTATGAATGTTGCAGGGATGGATATGTTTGCTTAATGATTTATACTGTACCCTTTTTGTGTCCGCTTGATTGTGTAATTAGGCAAGTAGGAAATTGCATGATTTGCACGTGTTTTTATACTCGTAAATGCTTGTGTCCTATGGTGGCTTAAGCCAGAGCCATGAACTGTGAGTTCATCGACTGTGGGCATAGTTTCATGTATGCAGATCGAACCTCATAGTAATTCTGAGTCTCTTGGAGGACGAAGCCTGTTAAGCTTAGGAGAGGTAGTGCAAATATGCACAGGCTCTCTGCGAGGCAAGCAGAGACTGAGAACCACTTAAGTTCTAGACTTGATGAAGGAGTGCAAGAGTAGTGCAGAAGACCCTTCTAAGTGTTAAGCCTGGGAGAAAGAGCACAATGCTCTTAAATCCTCCATAACTGACGAAGCTCAGGAAGGATAGTGAGACTCAAGTATCGAAATGAAATATCCTTTTTTTTGGAAGATGAACGGATGAGATCCATTTAGGAGGATCTGAGGTCTGTCACGACTGTTAGATTTGAAGGAGGAGCACAAGCGTTAACGCCTCGACTCCTTCAGTCTTCGCAAGATCGACAAATGTTGGTAATCAATGTGAAGGGGATGGATCCTCTAAAACCTGAAGTCGTGATGCGATTTGGACCGTAGATCCAGGGATCTATCGGAACCTACCTTGACCATCAAATCTATGAGTGCGGAGTTTATGCGATGGGAGAATCGCGCGTTGGTGTGATTAAACTTCCGAAACCTGAAGTTGCGATGTGATATGGACCATTGGATAGAGGAAGGTAGTGGACCGTCGATCCAAAGCGACCATATTAACACAAGGAGTACATGGGATTTCAAAATTCCCTAAGGACCAAGCTCAGAAGAGATTATCTCTTTTCAAAAGCGCAAATGAAGTCCAAGAGGCAAACTTGTTTCAAGTTCATAAGCTCAGGAGGGAAAGAGAAAGTCAAGACCCATACATCAGGGCTCACAGGAAGTAAATCGAAGGTTGATACCTTCTAAACATATGAAATATTCCAAGCCAAGGAAGAAAGCAAAAGATGAGGAGGAGGAGAAGCAATGACTGTTGGATCAGGAACTGTGAAAGATTTGGACCATTGGGATCCATGTCCAAACAATTAGAAGAGCTTGTAGGAGGATATCATATCTGGGCCGTCAGATCTGAGCACGAGGACCAACATTCATTAGATCCCAAGGAAAGTGCACAAATCCTAACCCTTTGAAAGTGCACAGGAGAGTGGACTTGCGAAGTCCCGAAGTTCTGAAGTCAATCTGAATTGTCCATCATCAGGGTTGATATGTGGCATACGATCCACAACTTCAGAGGTTTGTGGACAAGGAGGAGGAAAAACAACCAAACTAAATCTTGTCCATTGATCACCAGGGGGATACGTGTCAGGAGATCATATATTTTGGGTAAATTCACTTCGAAAGGAAACGAGTGCATAGAAGCTTGAAACTCTTGAAAGCCGAAGAGTCGAAGTAGATCCTGTCCATCGACCGACAGGAGATACGTGTTGATAGATCAGAGACTTTGGGGAAAACTACTTCAAAGGTTTCCAAGTGAGGAGTGAGACAAACTCCCGAAGCTCCGAAAGATGAAGCCCTAAAGAGCTGAAGAGTCGAAGTGTCGAAGAGCTGAAGCGTCGAAGAGATGAAGCACTGAAGGGACGAAGAGCCGAAGGTCTCTGGACCGTTAGATCCAGAGAGACACGTGGTGATAGATCACAAGCTTCAGGTAAATTACATTAGAGTTTCAGTTGAGAATTGAGACTCCTGAACCCTGAATACCCGAAGTGAATCTAGACCACCAGATCCAGAGGGATGCATGGCGATGGATCGTGGACTTCGAAGAAATATGTTCGAGAGTTTTCAGTTGATATTTGAGACTTCCGAAGTCCAGAGAGCCGAAGAGCCAAAGTAAATCTCAACCGTCCGATCATCCGAAGTAGATCTCAGTCGTTAGATCATCTGAAGTAAATCTCAAGTGTCGGATCGTCCGAAGTGAATTTGGACCATCTGATCCAGAAGAGACGTGGAATAAATATGTGGATTTTAGGTAAAGGCCCGAAGTAAGCCTCAATCGTCTGATTCGAGAGGACACACAACAGTAGGTCGCATACGTCGAGGGGGAGTGAAAGTTGAGGACTGAGAAATATGAAGTCCGCATACGTCGAGGGGGAGTGAAAGTTGAGGACTGAGAAATCTGAAGTCTGAAGACATGAAGGGATCACAAACATTGATCCAAGAGGGA
This sequence comes from Picea engelmannii, assembly GCA_009831015.1. NCBI lineage: Eukaryota > Viridiplantae > Streptophyta > Pinopsida > Pinales > Pinaceae > Picea > Picea engelmannii. The sequence continues at coordinate 9,284 of ML784476.1, forward strand.
CACACGTCAGTGGATTATCAATTTTGGATAAAATCCATTAGGGAAAAACAATATTTGAGATTTCATATTTTCGAAGTCCAGAAATCTGAAGCGGTGAGAGCTGTCGATGTGAAGGTGGACACGCGGTGCCAGATCTAGAACATTGAAAGAAAAGAGAGGAGGAAAAGGTCCGAAGACCTGGAAAATATCTTGATCATTGATCGATGAGGGAGATGAAGAACTTTTGATCTGGTTGAGGAGGGCAAAGTCCTAAAGTGGGAGAAGAACCATCGATTGAGGAGGACGTGTGGCAGACGATCTGCCGTTTCAGAGAAATCTCTCCGGAAGAAATGAGAATTTGAGAACTGAAACTCCCGAAGGCCGGACTCATGGAGGAAAAAATAGGCACACATTTTTAGTGACAGGTGTCAATAGATCTTCCACTCTGGAAGATTGACGTATGGAAGAAAGGAAAGTTTGAGACTTGAGAATTTTGAAGTCCAAAATTTCGAAATGAATCACAGTCATTGATTTGAAAGAGGTCAGATCTGATATACATATTTGAAAGGGATAGATATGAGCTGTCATTTTAGAGGAACCGTCAAGATCATGAGATCGAAGGTCCTGTAGCATTGCAGGGATTGAAGATACGCGAAATTTAAAAATTTGAGGGCCAGCTACAATCCAAACCACAGTTTTGAAGAAAGGACATGTGGAGGCTCAAGGTGAATTGTGGGGCGAAAAGTAGTTTGGTTTCAAACCACTCTTGGCCACGCTCGCAATCGCGTGGTTATGTAAGGCCATCGCTCAAGGTCATATCAAGGAAGGGTCTTATTAGAAAAGGAGCTAGCGCCCAGACTCTGAGATTTCGTATGCACGAAGAGGAGTGTCGCGGGTACCTTTAGACCTACACCAAGAAGTCAAAAGGGTCTGCATATAATTACAGAACAAGACCATCAAGGTCTCAGAGATTCATTTGGCTCCAAAATCGGAGATCCTTGACCAGGAGGTCGAACTAGTTCCCCGACCATCCAATCTAGAAACCATGGATGGAGAATCTGTCCTTTAAGAAAAGGGAAATTTTTTATGCCCCGTCATGGGTGTGTTACAAATTGGTATCAGAGCATGGTTACAACACTTGTCTTGCTTTCTATCATGTACGAGTTGTGTAAGGAGGTATTTTTATCTGCATTTACTCCTTGAGGAGAAGGAGTAAATAACTCCTCATGACCAGAGAAAAGTGAGATGGGTAAAACCCTATGGACGTTGAGGCAAGAAGGTTTTCTTTCTAGACGTTGTCACATAAAGAGGAAAGTGACCTTGGTTGGTTATTTCCTTGAGAAAAGGCAACATCAATACAATATATGACTGTGAGATTAGTCTTGTAAGTGATTGGAATCTCAAACTAAAGGACACTAATGATGAAATTAAACTATCAAGTGAATGCATGAGGTAAAAAGGTGCAAGAGATGCACTTACTTATACACGAATGTGTATACATGATCATAAGGATGATTGGAAGATCCTTGGGAAAATGATATAGAAGCCAGATATGTCCATGTGTGTGAATGACATAGAAAAAGTGCAAGCAATAAGCTAACATGATGAATACTTATATGTGTTTAATTATGCTCGAGTACATGGATTTAATGAATTATGGAGCTTCCTAATATGAATCCTGATAGTAATACCAGTTAAATATGAATGATATTAAACATGCAAGTGATGCACATGTATGATGTAAGTTAACAAAACCAGAATATGTACAGATACATAATTTGGGCACATGACAAAGATGCATGTTTATATTCCTTATGGGATATGTGGTAAACTGTTGAAGCTAACTCAAGGTTGAGGCCATCACAAATAGTGATGTATACACAATAAGGAAGTTGCATGCTGAAGGAGTTCCCTGTAGAGGAACATGTGTGAAGAATTTTTTAGGAAAACAAAGTCACAACCTTAATGACTG
>ML784476.1:11339-25650 GCA_009831015.1 Picea engelmannii
TCCTGGATTACATTTTGAAAACATCACGTAATGAATATAAGACTAATGAACGAATAAATGAGTATATTTGATTGAATAGTCTTGGTTGAATCCATGTTGAGAAAAGGCTGTGAGGCCTTTAGAGATAACTCAACTGGGATGAAAATTCCCAGGCGGTGTAGAAAGAATTGGAAGAAGGGGATAGCCCCTAACTCCTTTCTTGCTATGTGTTATGTTTCCTCTGGAATGAGAAAGATGGTACGCTGATGAAAGTAAAGAGGTTTTGACACCATAGTGATAAGGATTGTATTACTGAAGATACAATCGAAATCGTTTTGTGTTGCACTTGTGGAAACATTTGAGGATAATGTGAATAAGTGCATAAAGATATGCTAGGACATTTTGAAGATATTTTATGAATTTGAATGTTATGATACATGGATTTGGTTCAATATTACAACTAATGTAATTGTGACTATGATGATACATGCTATGTATAGAAAGGAATTGGAGCTATTGAGGAATAAAACTACCAATGATGGGCAATCTCAAACAGAGGATGACCATGAGAAGGCTGTGGTTGAAAGATTGTTGACAAGGCTATAAAAGTCCCCATAAAGCACTGTTGCTGAGGTAAAAATCAGAAAGAGTGTGCTAGCAGCCAAGAACCGGTATAAATATATTCGTGACTATGTGGCACAAGGTATGAAGGGATTTGGTAACAACCCCTTCTGAAATATTTTATTGTCTTAGTGTTATGCATGAAATTTTGAAAGGAAGTTGTATGCCTTGGAAACCCAAGTAAGGTATGATTCAGGAAGGAGAACCTGAATGATGGAGGTATGAAACTCTGGTAGTAAACACTGTTGGTAACCCTTGTAAGAATTCATGAATTGATATGTCATGAATGCATTGACCAATCAAGGAATGCTTAAAGGAATTCATGTGAAACTTTTGAGTTCATGTGTACTGATTTGGGTTCATGATCAACCTAATAGTAGGTAGTATGGTCCTGCTGTAAGAATGAAAGAAAATGAATAAGCCATGTGGTGAAGAGGTTGGTTAAATTCCAACACACCATGGCCAAGAACCTGTCATAAAGTGTGACAAACTTGAAATCAATACAAGAGTGCATTGGGTATGAACGTGGCCATGAATATTGACACATTTGTTAAATCCTTTGAAATATTGAATTTTGTTTTGAAAGGTTTGGTATGTTGAAATGAGGCATAGGAAAGGAATGGGACTCCATTTTCATGTTTATATAGATGTGATGAACTATTAATATGCATGGTTTTGAATATATATATATATATATATATATATATATATATATGGATGCATGGAAACTAGCAATTTGTTTGGCTGATTGAAGTTGAAAGTGCAGGAAGAAAAGGGGTATTGGATATGGCAGTGTTGTAAACCCATAAGGAAGACCAATTGCCTAATGAGCCAACCCACTATGGGAAGGAAAGTCCCATAATTATGAATCTGGTTCCTGTGCGAAACAGATATGAGAACAAAATGTGGAATTTGGAAATCTGTGGATGACAGGTTTACAAGAAAATTTTTGAATTTAAAAAATTTATGATGTCTCATGAATTTATGTATACTTGTGATACAGGTGCAAGGGAAAGATCTGTGAAGAGTGCAGATATGAGAAACTGAGCTCTCTGGTTCGAGGGAGAATTGTGGGAAAAAGTATAATCCAATCGCATGAAATAGAGACTAACAATTTGTTTGGTTGTGTAAAGAATGAATTGCCAAGAGAAGGAGAGTAACCTTAATCCCTATCTATTACGGTATCGAGAGAAGGAGATTAACCTTCATCCCTATCTATTACGGTATCAGGAGAAGGAGAGTAACCTTCGTCCCTATCTATTATGGTACCGGGAGAAGGAGAGTAACCTTCGTCCCTATCTATTACGGTACTGGGAGAAGGATAGTAACCTTCACCCCTATATATTACGGTGTTAGGAAAAGGAGAGTAACCTTCATCCCTATCTATTACGGTGCCAAGAGAAGGAGAGTAACCTTCATCCCTAACTTTAGCTGAGCCGAAAGGCTGTCAAGCTGTAAAAGCATGAAAAATGGCTACTGTTGAGCCATGATAACCCCGTGGTAAGCCATGATTGCCTAGAATATGTTGTGTTGAGGTAAAACAAGCTGGAGGGATGCCTCAATATAGAAATTCCGAGGGACTCCTCGACTATAAGAATCGATAGAGTCTCTAGAATTATTTCTGTGCGAGAAAACCTTGGCAAGGCAAGATGGATCACATGAGGGACTGTATAGTAGAGAATGGGATCCCTGAGCCTGGGCCTGGAGGGTGAGTGACCGCAAGGAAGAGAATACCTTAATAGTTCTTGTAAACTATTTATTGGGATCATGCACATGATGGGTAGTTCTTCCTCTACGAGAAAACCTTAGCAAGGAAAGATGGATCACCCGAGGGACTGTATAGCAGAGAAGGGGATGCCTGAGCCTGGGCTTGGAGGGTGAGTGACCACAAGGAAGATAAAGCCTTGATAGTTCTCATGAACTATTGATGGGGATCATGCACCCAATGGGTATGTTAAGGAAAAACAATGAGTCTGGATAACAAAACAACCATGTGGATACAAATCCACAAACTGCGCAAATAATTATTGTGCTAAGATTAAAACAATTTCCTAGAATTTTTTATACAATGTTATCACATGAGACTATGATTACTATGCTTGTTGTCCAATAATTATTGAAAGTGGGTATTTTGAGAAAGAACATCGAGGATGATGTTCCTTTAAGGGGGAGGGAATTGTAACACCCATGTTTCCCCCAACTTGTAATTAATCATAAAATAGGATTACCATGCTAAGGCATGTGGACAATGTAAATGTATTATTGTTTGAGTTTCCAATAATTCACTGTGGGGGTGAAGCCTTGAAAGTACTATCCATGATATCACTAGAGGAAATATTGTGAAAACTATAAGAGAGGGCTTATTATATCAAATAACCCCAAATTTCCCTTGATGGGGATAATAAATCTCCTTTGGATCCCAAGGAGAGAAACCGGTTAATGAAGAAAGGACCAGTGGTTGAATTATCAACCACTCCCATGAATGAAAGCATGGTCTAACTGGAGAATGTCAGCCCAAAGTATCCCTGGGTATGACAGAACAAGATGACACGAGTCCCCTTTTGACAGAAGGAACAGGATGGGTCGAGAACCATCTTGGGGAAAAGAGATAATAAAAATCAGTAAGGAGAATGCGCGGATCTCTCAAGCGAAGGATGAACAAAAGGCTGCGAGCTTGATGTTGAGTGAGCATATGATAAACCTCTCCCAGGGCCATAACAGAGAGATAAATTTTTGAATGTTGCAGAGAACAAAACCCGAGCAGAAGATGAAATAGAGAAAGAATCCTTGAGAACCGCGAGAGTTCCTTGGTGATATCATGGCTTGGCATGGGGGTTTCTAGAGTGATAAGAACGAATTCCTCTGAGCCTATGGTCGGGTGGAAGGACGAACACCCACAGTCAGTTAGTTGGCTACCACCTGTAATAGATAAGTAATCACATATCTTGTGTATTTAAGTGGTACTGTGAATTAAAGTTGGATATCCTATGAATGTTGCAGGGATGGATATGTTTTCTTAATGATTTATACTGTACCCTTTTTGTGTCTACTTGATTGTGTAATTAGGAAACTAGGAAATTGCATGATTTGGACATGTTTTTATACTCGTAAATGCTTGCGTCCTGTGGTGGCATAAGCCATAGCCACGAACTGTGAGTTTGTCGATCGTGGGCATAGTTTCATGTATGCAGGTCGACCTTCCTAGTCGTTTTGAGTCTCTTGGAGGATGGATTCTGTTAATATTAGGAGAGGTAGTGAAGATATGCATAGGATCTCTGTGGGGCAAGAAGAAACTGAGAACCACTTAAGTTATATACTTGATGAAGGAGTGTAAGAGTAGTGCAGAAGACCCTTCTAAGTCTTAAGCCCATGAGAAAGAGCACAACGCTCTTAAATCCTCCATAACTGAAGAAGATAAGGAAGGATAGCGAGACTCAAGTATCAAAAGGGAATATCCTTTCGTTTGGAATATGAATGGATGAGATCTGTTCGGGAGCATCTGAGGTCTGTCACAACTGTTAGATTTGAAGGAGGAGCACAAGAATTAATGCCCCGACTCCTTTAGTCTAGAAAGATCGACGAATGTTGGTAATAATCATGAAGGGGATGGATCCTCCGAAACCCAAAGTCGTGATGTGCTCTAGACCATAGATCCAAGGATCTATCAGGACCCACCTCGACCATTGGATCTGTGAGTGTAGAGTTCACACAACAAGAGAATCGCGTGTTGGTGCGATTAAATTTTCAAAACATGAAGGTGCGATGTGATTTGGACCATTGGATCTAGGAAGGTCGGGACCGTCGATCCGACATGAGAAAATTAACACAAGGAGTACGTGGGTGTTCAAAATTACCGAAGGACCAAGGTCATAGGAGACTAGAGCTTTTCAGAAGCATAGATGAGGTCCAAGAGGTGAACTTGTTTCAAGTTCATAAGCTCAGGAGGGAAAGAGGATGTCGAGACCCATACATCAGGGCTCACAGGAAGTAAATAGAAGGTCGAGACCTTTGAAACATCTGAAATCTTCCAAGTCAGGGAAGAAAGCGAAAGCTCAGGAGGAGGAGAAACAATGACCATTGGATCGAGCACTGTGAAATATTTGGACCGTTGGGATCCACGTCTAGAAAATTAGAAGAGCACACAAGAGGAGCTTAGATCTAGGCCATCAGATATGAGCACGAGGACCAATAGTCATTGGTTCCCAAGGAAAGTGCACAAGGCCTAACCCTTTGAAAGTGCACAGGATAGTGGACTTGCGAAGTCCCAAAGTTTCGAAGTTAATCGGAACCGTCCATCGTCAAGTTTGATACGTGGTGTAAGATCCGCAACTTCATAGGTTTTTGGACAAGGAGGAGGAAAAACAACCGAAGTAAATCCTAGTCATTGATTTCCATGGGGATACGTGTCAAGAGATTGTATATTTCGGGTAAATGCACTTCGTAAGGAAACAAGTACGTAGAAACTTGAAACTCCCGAAAGCCGAAGAGTCGAAGTAGATCATGTCCGTCGGTCGATAGGAGATAAGTGTCGATAGATCAGAGACTTCGGGGAAAACTACTTCGGAGGTTTCCAAGTGAGGAGTGAGACAAACTCCCAAAGCCCTGGAAGTCGGAGAGCCGAAGTGCCGAAGAGGCAAAGCACCGAAGAGACAAAGTGCTGAAGAGTGGAAGCACTGAAGAGTCGAAGCACCGAAGAGCCGAAGAGCTGAAGGTCTCTGGACCGTTAGATCGAGAGAGACACGTGGTGATAGATCGCAAGCTTAGGGTAAATTACATTGGAGTTTTAGTTGAGAGTTTAGACTACTGAACCCCGAAGAATTGAAGTGAATCTGAACTGCAAGATCTAGAGGGACACGTGGTGATGGATCGTGGACTTCAGAGAAATTTGTTTGAGAGTTTTCATTTGAGATTTGAGACTCCCAAAGTCCGGAGATCCGGAGAGCCGAAGTAAATTTCAATTGTCCGATCATCCGAAGTAGATCTCAGTCGTTAGATCGTCTGAAGAAAATATCAAGCGTTGGATCGTTCGAAGTGAATCTGGACCATATGATCTAGAAGAGATGTGGCATAAATATGTGGATTTTGGGTAAAGGCCCGAAGTAAGCCTCAACCTTTTGATTCGAGATGACACGCGACAATAAGCCGCATACGTCGAGGGGGAGTGAAAGTTGAGTACTGAGAAATCCTAAGTCTGAAGACACGAAGGGATTGTAGCCATTGATCCAAGAGGGACACACGTCAGTGGATTATCAATTCTGGATAAAAACCATTCGGGAAAAATGAGAGTTGATATTTGATATTTCTGAAGTTCAAAAATACAAGGTGACGAGAGTCGTCGATGTGAAGGTGGACACGCGATGCCAGATCTAGAAATACAGTAGAAAAGAGAGGAGGAAAAGGTCTGAAGACCCAGAAAGGATCTCAATCGCTAATCGAGGAGGGAGATGAAGGATTGTTGATCTGGTTGAGGAGGCCAAAGTCCCGAAGCGGGAGAAGAACCGTCGATTGAGGATGACACGTGGTAGATGATCTGTCGTTTCGGAGAAATCTCTCCGAAAGAAATGAGAATTTGAGAACTGAAACTCCCAAAGGCCAGAATCATGGAGGAATCATAGCCGCACATCTGTAGTGACAAGTGTCAATAGATCTTCCACTCCGGAATATTGACGTATGGAAGAAAGGAAAGTTTGAGACTTGAGAATTCTGAAGTCTGGAATTCTGAAATGAATCACAACCATTGATTTGAAAGAGGTTAGATATGATCCGCATATTTGAAAGGGATAGATACGAGCCGTCAGTTTAGAGGCACCGTTAATATCGTGACATCGATAGTCCCATAGCATTGCGGGGATCATAGATGTGCGAACTTTAAAAATTTGAGGGCAGGCCGCAATCCAAACATCAGTTTTGAATAAAGGACACATGGAGGCTCAAGGTGAATTGCAGGGTGAAAAGTAGTTTGGTTGAAAACCACCCTTGGCTGCACCCACAATCGCGTGGTTATGTAAGGCCATCACCCAAGGTCATATAAATGAAGGGGCTTATTAGAAAAGGAGCTAGCGCCCATACTCTGAGATTTCGCAAGCGTGAAGAGGAGGGTAGTGGGTACTTTTAGACCTGCACCAAGAAGTCGAAAGGGTCTGCATCTAATTAAAGAACAAGACCATCAAGGTCTCAGAGAGTCGTTTGGCTCCAGAATCAGAGATCCTTGACTGACAGGTCGGACTGGTTCCCCGACCATCCAAACTAGAAACCATGGATGGAGAATCTATCCTTTAAGAAAAGTGAAAATGTTTATGCCCTGTCGTGGGTGTGTTACATTTATGGATATGAAAGAAGGACTTAAGTAAGTTTATGTGTTTATGATGTTGCAAGTTGGGACACAATGCTAGCCAATGCCCAAAGAAGAAGAACATGAAGGCCAAACAAGTTACAACTAGTACCATTGTAGGTGTAGATGAGTATTCATATTAGTTTAAGTTCGCCTTCTCTGTGGTCTCTTGTTTATCTTCCAACACTGTGTCTAGTGTTAGATGGCATGCAAATAGTGGGGCATTAAGACATATGACTTATGACATGATATTATTCATCAAGATTTAGGAGCACAATCGAAGCATGAGAATGGAGTTGTGTGATGATACTACTTATCTGGTGAGGGGATTGGGATCCACCTTCCATATACCACATAGTGATATTCTTGAGTTGAGTGATATTTCACATATTCTTGGTATTGTGAACCCCTTCACCAGGGAATCATAGTTAAACAAAAAATCTTGTAATCTAAGTGACTTTTTATTTTAATAATATATCTCTTATGAAAATAAGAAGTGTAATTCTATTTTTTTGTTTTGCATGAAAGTAATTTCCGGTGAATTAACTACTTAAAATTTCAAATTTCACATTCCATTGTTCAAAGTAGCCTCATATCATAATTTCAATATACATCATAACTGTGATTTAGAGAAGAATATTAAATTAGTAAAATATCTCCACAAACAAATTTTATGTTCTTTGATCATGTTGAGTTGTTTACTATTTTTTGTTGTTGTCAACTGCATGAAACTTGATTTTGACACCCAACCAACTAGGAACGGCCTCACCGACTCCCTAACTTCAGAAAACCATGATTTCTTGGTCCTCCATGCCCAAAGTCGCAAAACCAAGGCCCACCAATATGTTCAAGAACAAGTGAAATCACACTCTTAGTCAAATTCCTTGAGTCAAGTTCCCACAATGTTCTTCACACCTAATTAATGGGTTTCCTCCCTCCCTTAAACCATCATCCTTCCTCCAAAATACAAAACCTCCAAATTTTCCAACCCCCTCTACTTTCCCTAGGTCTCCCTTTTAAGATTTCACTTCCATCGTCTTACTACTCCTCCCTCGGATCCTAGGGAAGCTAACCCAATAAGATACCCCTGCCATCTCTAACATGTAATCTTTTATTAGATAAGGAAAGTCAATAGGGTAGGTTTTAAATCAATTAAATCAACTTAAATTAATTTCTATCCACACATACAAAATAATATATTAAATTTAAATATCTAACTAAATCTATAATTTAATAAATAAAATTAACTCTACATAAATCGATTAATTTAATTAATCACATTAGCTCTAAATAAATCAATTAATAAATTATAAAAAAACATTAGAATATAACTAAGCTAATAAGTATAATAAAATTATTCATATTAATCAACTTAATTTATTTTGGGGTGTTACATACACCCACCCTTCAAGAAACTTCATCCTGAAGTTATGGTCATTCACAATACAAGGAGAAAGAAATAAAATCATGACACAACTACTATGTGTCTTCCTGGACAGAAAACCATATCTAACTTTTTTTTTCATTTCACTTAATTAATATCGTTAACTCTAATAATTCGCTAAATTAATAATTATATTAGGGTTTATACATCTAGATCAGATAAGAAAACATCCTTAATTTAATACATTCATAAATACTAGTGTACACGCATAAGGCATGAATGTGTAGCTAGCACATAAATACATTGCATGTGTACTAATGACAATAATCAACACTTCTATTGTAATTCATGTATTCTTCCAATCAACAATGCAATCAACTTCATAATGAAAATATCAACCATTTAAAATATTAGCAGAATCCATCAATTACAATAGTTTAGCACAAACACAACATTTACCTAGATAATTGTAATTCAGTTTAGCATTTTCTATTAAAGAACATAGAATAAGTTAGGTACTTCTTCTATAAGATTAAAACCCCCCACACAATCAACTACTTCTAACACCTTGCCTCCCTAACCCAATTCCATCTTCCCATCCCTATCCTTCCTCTATTGGACTATCTTGGAGCGTTAACTATATTGACCTAACTCCATATAGAACGTCTAAGTGGAATTGTCAACTACATTGACCAATATTCCCCAACAAGCAACCAATAGTCATCATCACATGCCTAGGGGAGCATGACTCAACATCGTTCTCCCATGATTCTAGGCTTTGGAGGATAATCTATGGGAAATGCCTACATACCTCCTAATTGAAATAGGGTAAACACCCTATTATGGACCATATTGTGGCACTATTTTCTAGAACCTTTATCATCGAATATCACATTTTAGGTAGTAGTGCCACCTGAAAAACCTACACTTTCCCAATATCATAGAAATGCATTTGAACCACTATAGAATAGCATAAATATGATTCTTATCATACCATTTCTCATTTTATGTCCATGAAATCAACCATTTATTCACACTTATCTTGCTATTACATAGCCTATTCAACATGTAGGTTAGTTTATAACATGAGCTCATGCATAACCATATACTATTGACATGTGATTACATTTAAAATATATCATTAAACTGGGTATCCACATACCAAGATCCTTCAATCAAAACTTGGATTCTATAAGTAAATCATATAACATATGTCATTAACAACATAACAATAATCATTCATAGAATTTACATATACGTAGGTCCACATGTCCATAATTGGAAGTGTCATTGTTAAATAGTGTTTCATGGATAATACCCAAATGAAAATACAATTATGAGCTATAAGTAATTTTAGTTTCCTATGTCAAAATGGAGTGTTACATACACCCATCCTTTAGAAAACGTCATCCTGACGTCAAGGTAAAAAGTGAGGGATGTTCTCATAGTATGGTCTCTGCATCCTCCCAAGTAGTAGATCATGTGTTACATGTTGAGGCCTATAATATATTGATTGGATAACCCTATTTAGCAACCTTCCATTGTTTCCAAAATACAATTTATTACCACTTGCGATTTAATTAATAGTAAGACACTTTTTTCATAGGGTTATTCTTTCCAAGCTCCATATAGGATTTTGATATTTAAATTATATCCAACTAGTTTGACTACTTGTTAAAACCTTAGTTCATTTTTGGATTTCTTATTAAGTGATTCTTATATTGAGATCTATATAAATTTCATTAATCCATGCATATATCCCCACTTGTAATACCTCGATAATTATAACCAATTACTTCTAACTTTTCTTATCACTCTAGATTGAGTGATACAACACATACACCATTTCTAAATTTTCCCAAGCTTAGGAACATTGACTAAGATACCACCAATTAATTATTATGTGAAACAATCATTTCATTGATTTTTCTTTAGACAATATTCTTAATTAGCGACCTTCTCATCAAGTAATAAAGATTAGATCTTGACACGATAATGTTTATTATATGATTCTTGTCATGATAACATAAGCACAATATGTTCTCTACCTATAATAGTGTTACAAAGCACATACATGCTTAAAAGGGAACCATGTGTAGATTCCTTAGTGAGCATATCCATATCAAGAACATATTTGTTACTTGGGTCCATTCCACACTTTACAATTACTTTTCTTAAGGACTTCTTTTCTCAAAATTGCTCTTCATACGTCTACACTTTATATCATTTATACCTACATGATACTTACCATCTCTGACCTTTACCCCTTTCTAGGTGCATCACTAGTACTTTTGAGTTCCTTCCTCTTACTACAAAAGAGACTTAGTAATGGGATGAACATTATGATCATTTATCATTACACTTGTAAATTTGGTTTTTCATTTATGATCATTTATCATTATACTTGTAAATTTGGTTTCCATTTGGTAAAAGGGAAAAAATCCTCTTAAGTGAACATTGGAGATGTTACGTCGAGTATGCATTTCTTCTTGAAATTTTAATTTAATTACAAAGTCATCTTAACACAAGGTGGTGTAGATAATAATTATTTTAGTTACTTAAACTCGCTGCCATCATTTCTTATTAAGGAACTCAATTTAACTTAACAAATCGGTGCATAACCAAGCATAATTTAGGTCAATATCACGTCATTTGGTAGCAATTAGTCCAAAAACCATATCACAAACCGCGACGTAAATAATAATATCTTCAAAACGTTCAATTATCATTCTAACTCAAGTTTTATATTCACAACCTAGCCCCCCTTATGGTATCCATTAGGTTTCTCATTTCAAATATCTAATACGATCGTTTCTTTCCCCTATCTCTAATCACACCTTTATAATATTACTATATCCCCATTCTCTATATTGACCATGTACATAATAACTACCTACACCTTCTACATACTTCTCCTATATAATTATGAATTTAATCATATTTGAATATTCTTACTAATCTATTAATTGTTTACCTTCATGTTAATTAACACTTGCACTTATTCATTACCATTATATTATGCATAATTATCTACATGTTAATTAACAATTGCACTTATTCATTAACATTATATCATTCATTATTATCTATTTTATTGTGTATACTCTATACATCTATTATCATTATGTTATATATTACATGCATCCTATCAACATACTTTATACCATCAAGATTACATTCCTTCCACAATCTCCTCTATTAAGTTATCACTACCACCACTCATTACTTCCAATATAATTGACCCCTTTATTTTATAGTCTTTCCACAACCTTTCTCTAAACTTTTACTTCCATATTCATAATCTATTACTCGACCATCCAGACATACTTTGCTTATTATTTTATTTCGCAAAATTTATACTCTTTTTTTCTTTCTTCATTACCAATAGTATTAACTATTGTTGCCTTATCATTATTAAACATTAATTTGATACAACAATGGCTACGATTATATTTTTATGTATCTCTCTTACCAATTTTTTTTCTTATGTATCATTTACTATGTAAATACCTTAGTTTAAGTACAATTTCCAACCATTTACAATTCCATTTATAACACTTCTTTTTTTATGCTGTTTGATCATAAACTTATTTACTATTCACATTATATAACTATTATGTTATCTATTTTTCTTTATTATCTAATGAATTCACTACATTATCACTCTTCATGTATGTCACTATACCTTCCTCTATGACCCCTTCATGTATATCCATTATACCTTAATCTAGGACCCCTTAATTATGCTTATTATTGCAACTATCTATAATGCACTTCTCTTTATATTATATCTTTGCATATATACTTATATTGCTTAACTCTTTTATCCTTGTGTATTCTTATACATTATAGTGTGACTTTGTATTGTATCATATGCTTCCTCTTAATTCACAACTTTTATTATGCACTTTATTCATTAAATTATTATATATATATATATATATATATTTTATAAGTAAGTGGTTTTATATATAAGGGCCTTCAAGAAACCAGACCATAGTTACAAAATTTGATAACATCTGGATTGTAGTTACTGAACTGCCCCAAAAGGGAGAAACCAGTTCAGTCAACCGGGTAAGTTTAACATCTGAGAGCCTACCAGTCTTAAAAAACAAAGCTGAGCAGACTAAATTGTAACTAGAGGGAAAACTATTAAAAAAGAAAAGATCCCTTGGGGGGTTAGACACCTAGCAAGTAATCTGGCAAGTAACCTAGCAAGTAACCTGGCCATGGCTCCTCCTCAACAGGTGTCCCTTTGTTTGTCAAATGCATGTCATCGTCCATGGTGCCCTCGTCCCTGTTGGCAGCTGTCATGGCGTCCCCCGATGGAGTGTGCACATGCTGACCTATGGTTGTGATTGCCTCCATGTCCACCAGTTGGACCTGCTCCACAATGACCTCTGCTACACTCTACGTTCTGAGATTCCTGTCGTCGCCTGCTGAGGAGGGCGCTCCTTATGAAGCTATGCCTGCTGGGTAGGAGGGAGAGGCGTCTTGGAAGGTAGAAAAAAGTTGGAGGAGGGTCGAGATTCTTCTGTCCATAAGATGCATCCTGAATTGGAGGTCCTCCATTCCCTGACGGAGTTCGAAGACCAAGTCGTAGAGAATGGTGAAACTCTCTTTCAGCTGCAGATCTGGCTTGGAATCAGAAGACGCCGACGCATTGTTTCGGTCGGCCCGAACAAGAGAAGGTGCCCCCATGGGCGACTTTGAAGAACCAACAACCAGCGTGAGGGGAGGATTGAAAGTTATGGAGGTTGAAGGAGCAGAAAGGTGGGGTAGGGAAGAGCCCGACAAGGTTTCAATTAAGGCTAAGCACTCAAAGCGGGAGATAGGCGAGTTGGAGGAATTGAGAGGTGCTAACTCAGGTAGCAAGAGCGGCAAGGAAAGTGTTGAGGGAGAACTAGGGAGAGAAGCCGATGCACGAGGCCGAGGAGGATGCCAAGGAGATCCCCTTCGTGGTCTTCCTCATTGGCGCAGCATGATTTGGCAGTGTAAATGGATTTGGCGTTCCAGGCCAATGTGGAGAGGCTGGAGAAGGCCGAGAGTCGTGAACACCATGAACATGCAAACAAAACCAGGCCAGGGAAAAGGAGGAGTGCTGGAGTCGGTGCTCGGGAGAGGGAGAGTATCACAAGCAGACGAAGAAGCCATAGAACCTTGCATAATGGAGGTCGGGTGAACACAAATAAATGCCACTGCAAACGACGTGAAAGCCAGTAAATACTAGGTAGAGTCGGCGGTAGTTGGCACGAGAAGGTCACATGGCTCGCTGCCTCGCTGGCTCCTCCGCTCTACCTCTGTGCGCCAGGTGGTCGACACTATCACCCCATCCGGGGGTATTCATTAAATTATTTACTTATAATCTCTATAACTTGTTTATTTTCTCTATGTATTTTATGGTCTCTTTTGCCATATCAACTATGTCAATGCTACTATGTTTACCGACCAATTATCCTCTCTATATATAATACATGATCATTACTATTATACATTCATTTTATCATATTACCATTAATTTCAATAACCCTATCTTACATTTATTTCTGAATTCATTTTATTTTTCATCACTTAATTTATACTTTTTACATGCTTCCTTCCTATTCAAAAAATTTCAATAAACAACAACAACTTATTTATATATATATATAATCCATTACTTTCGTTTTATCTATATAACTTATATATATATTACTTTCGTTTTATATATATATATATATATGTTGGAAGATTGGTTGTTGTCATTGATGTCAACCCTAGTCATGGGTTTTGGACCACAAGATTGATGAAGTTATTTGGACATGAAGGAAAATGAACATGTAGATACAAAACCCATGGATGGATAGTATACACCATGCTCTTTCCGGTGGTATGTGGCACGTCACGTGGATCCTCATGGTTGAGGAGAAATGAATTTTTGAAGATGACAAAGTGAATTGTACATGTAGGCCCTGAAGACAATTAAAGAAAATAATTACAAAATAAGAAAGTGTCAG
>ML784476.1:56662-67455 GCA_009831015.1 Picea engelmannii
AAATGTCGATGGTTTTATGAGTACACAGTCGATAATGGAGCACAGTCAATAATGAAGCACAGAGCACAGAAGATAATGGAACACAGTCAATAATAAAACGCAGAGCACAATCGATAATGAGTGTAATATTAAGATACTTTTTTCCCTAAAATAAAAAACCTTGGCAACTAATTTTAGGTGCTATATTAACAAATAATGACAAATAGTATTTTCAATGAAAGATTAAATTTTATGTGCTATATTAACAAATAATGACAAATAGTATTTTGAAAAAGAAATTAAAGATGAAAAACAAACCAATCTATGTGCTATTTTTTCTTTAGTTTAATACTCAATATGATTATTAAAAATATTTAATGCAGGAATCATACTTACTAATTAAGCATCCTACTGAAAGCTTATGAAAGAAACACAATTGAAAATAGATACTCATAACAAACTTTTCTAAAAAGTTGAGAAATGATGACATTGTTCTTCCATTCTATTGAGCATGTCTTCTCAATGATATTTTAAATTGATCCCATTTATTTTCTATCATTAACTACTTTATAACCTCCTATATGTTTAGCTTCATAGATAAACATGTGGTCATGCTAATTTGTATCAACATTGCATCTAAAAATCTTAAGATAGGAAATAAATAATCCAGTTAAGGTGGCATGTAGATTGGTCATCTTATATGGTATTATTATTCCTTATGTGGTGATAGTATTATCATTCACATAAATAATCCAGTTAAGATAGGAAATAAATAATCCAGTTAAGGTGGGATGTCTATTGATCATCGCCATAGTATTATCATTCCTTATATGGTGATAGTATTATCATTCACATAAAGGTGATTATGCATTGAATTTTTTTTAAGAATCAATGATATCTCTTTTTGATATGTATAGGGTTAAATGTTTAGGGTATAAGGTGATAATAAGTATATTGAGAAGTTAATAAAGTCATTTTTTTTTAAGTATATTTAAAGGTTAATAAAATCATTTTTTAAGGAAAGATTATATAATTTAGTTATGTGGATATATTGAGGTTGTTTGGAGGAGGGTTTTTTAGTTTAAAGTTGTATTTGATATAAAATAAACTAATTTTCCCTTGCCTTGGTGATCCATATTATTCATTAGAATATGAGGATGGTCAATTAACACTTCCTCCCAATTATAATTGGTTGTGCATTGAGGTTTTATTTTAGTTTAAGAAATTGGGTATGATTTTGGATAGGAACAAACGAAGAGCAAAAAATAATAGCATTAGGTAGGAGTAGTTTAAAGAAAACTAGATATTACAATTCAAAATAGGAATTTAAATGACTCATGGCTTTCACCAAAAGGAGTAGCTCAAAGAAAACTAGATATTACAATTCAAATTAGGCATTTAAATGAGTCATGATTTTCACCAAAACTCAAGTTTGAGTGGTAAATCAAGTTTGGATGATTATTTCAAATACACCAATTACATAATTGAAATTAGAAATGGAAAATTTAACAAATAGTAGTTCACATAACAATAGATAGATAGGTGAAAACAAAAAAACATAGACACTACTAGCTCATAAATAAGTTGGGATGCTAGAAGTTGCAAAGTTAAATCTGGGATCTCCCAAAAATGTTTGCTACTCTACCAACATTGATGAAAAAAAGAAGATAAAATCCAAGCTATGAATAAACATGACCAATATAATTCAATCATGAACAATCACCAAAATATTTAAATATAACAATACAAATCTTAATCTAAACTAAATAATATCTATCGATACATAAAACATGGGCGTTTTTATCACACCCACCAAGGTTCAAGTCTCTACAATGGCATGCTTATGCTTGTTCTTCTTCTTATGTGCACATGTTCTTGCAAAAATGGGTGGGGCTAAGTTTGAGTCCTAGGAGACTTTGGTGGAATACATACCTCTCACTCATGTCTTCTTAAGTGAAGGATAAATTCCTTCTCATGTGAGAAGTCGATGTCCCTATTTTAAATCTAAAATAAAGTAGTGATCACTTATTTGTGATGAAATGAATCATTTAGCCATTTAAAAAAAAAGAAAGTGTATATAGTTAAATATCCAATTACAAAGAGTCAAAGTTGTTAGGTTAGGCACATGGTTTTGGTAGTCCATTCTTTTAGAGTTCGTGGATTACATGTAATGAAATCCTATAAAAGGGTGATACTCTATTGTATGTGTCGAGAGTTGAGTGGTGAATGCTCACTTGGAAAGGGTCGGGAGGTTGGCCGACTTGGACGGCTTTGACCAAGGGAAATAATAGATCTATTGTTGGATGGTTTTTCCTGTAAGTGTTTTCAGGGATAAATCTTGTGTGATTTATGTTTGTTGTTGCTATAGTTTATTGATATTTTTATCTCTCTCATGATTTATTTCCCAACAAATAGTATGAGAGCGAGGAAACATGGACTCTCTAGTGAGAGTGGTTTGATGAAGGAAATGCTAAGGAGGCCATTGGAGAGGTCGTTGTCTGGTCGCTAGGGTCGTTGTCATGAAGATAAAGTTGGAGTTTGAGAAAGGTTGCATGCAATGGAGAAAAGTTGAGTTGTAAGGAGAAGGATCGAGCCATGAGTCCATGAAGAGAAAAAACAAGTGGATCGAGACCAAAAAAATATGAATGCACACGAATTGTTTGATGGAATGCCTCAACAAGATGATTGTGGACTATTATGATGGTTTGTTGATGGAGGTTGTGAGGTTTGGTCAAGATGTGCGAAGGTGAGAGTATGGAAGCATAAGTATCAGGATAGCAACAATGAAAAAAAATTAATTAAAATTTTGATGGAATTGAATGTAAATGGGCATATGACTCTAAGACCTCGTTAGGAATACTTATTCCAGGTTTGAAATTTTACTATTAAAGTATAGACCTAGACCTATGTTACAGGGGGGAGCATGTGCATGGGGGATTCCCGTATACCCTGACTTTGAGGGAGGTTTGATTGTATTTGGTCATGGGAAACCCCAAGTCAATTTTAAACGGGGGATTGTTAGGTTAAACTTAACTCGGTGAAAGATTCAAAGTTGTTAGGTCCACAATGGTGGTTTTGGGAACATACTTTTGGTAGCCCATGGTTTTAGAGCTTGTGGATTACATGTAATGAAAACCTATAAGGGGGGGAGCATGTTCATGTGAGATTCTCGTATACCCTGACTTTGAGGTAGGTTTGGTTGGATTTGATCATGGGAAATCCCAATTCAAGTTTAAATGGGGGATTGTTAGGTTAAACTGGACTCAGTAAAATAGTCAAATTTGTTAGGTCAATAATGGTGGTTTTGGGAACATGGTTTTGGTATCTTGTCGTTCCCTTTTAAGGGTTCTTGAGTGTGGTTTGTGGCCATTTTGACCACACCATGCCTCAATTTTAGAGTGATCGAGCAAATAGAAGAAGGGGGAGAGGTCTGCAAGCATCTAGAATATTCAACACTATCTCCAAAGAAATTCAGGTATGCTTAAGCATCTTGTTTATGTATAGATGCAATTGCATATTAAAAATCATCACATTCAATCTTAATCTCAACTTAGAGAACTAAAAAATGAACTTGTGATAGGATTTCACACCGCCTAGGAAGATTTTGAGCTCAATCATAGAGTGTGGTAAAGCCACTTCAAGAGGGAATCTACATTGTGAGGATGGCACTTGATTCCCTCTACTAAAAATAAGAAACCCAAATAAGAAATAGGTGTGTGCCAAAAAATAGACTTTTAAGCTATACTTGGATTTTATTTTAGGTGCGGCTAAGGAATGAAAGTGATATTTGTGGCTATCTTTAGTGAGGGTGTTAAATTTCATGAGAGAGACATATTGGATTATGTATATAAAACTAGTGTGTCTTACCTAATATCAATGTTTCACAATCTAGGAGGATGTAATTCCAAAGAATAGTGTTATGGAGTTGGGGATTGATAGAAAAGTATAACTTCATATTTCTAAGAAACATACAAGGATTGACCACCTTCGTTTACCTATCCTAATTGGTAATGGTTGGGGTGAGGAGTGAATGGAAGATGCAACTCTAGCTAACGAAACATTTGATAAAAAAAATATGCATGAAACAATTTATAAATGGAGTATGAATAAAGTGTATTAATATTAAACACATCTTATATTTAAGTGCATCTCATATTTAATCCCTATCCCCTATCCTTGCATGGGAGGACAATACCATAGTTGTATTACAAGGGCCTTTACATGAACTTCTAAGAAAGGTAGCATATTTATTAGTAAAGTTTAATAGTGAAGGAAATATAATTGCATATGAACATATTATAAATTATGAATGCAAGTTACAATTACTTAAGATTGTTCACAATGATGTTATTTGTAGGTTGTTTCCACTCACCTTTGAAGAAGAAGAAACTTTTGGAATCAATATAATGTCCTAACACCATCTCAGAGACAATCTAGGTATGTGTTTGTGATTATTTTCTTGTTTTTTTTAAATTCTTAAACTATTTATTTGCATGTTTTTTGTAATTTCTTAATTTAATTAAAAGAACCAACCCAATTTATATGAACTCCCTTATTAAATTGCAACAAAATAATTAAGATGGAACATGGAGACAATAAAAACCCCACACAACCACACAAAGGTGTAGAAAACCCCAACCCCCCACAACCACTAAACATAAACACACAAATTGATGAAGGGTTGACCACTTTGAGATCAATTGTCCATGACTTAAGGGGTACAAGAGATCCTAGTTGATTTCCCTTGGCCACTTCAGTGAAATCCATGTTATCATCCATTGTAAGTGCCTAAGGGCAATTAACCAGTATTTCTGAATACAGGGCTAGGATGTTCGACTATTACAGGACTAGACTCAATGAAAACCAAGTCAGAGACTTGAATATTTTGAAACAAGATCTGATGTCTCTATTTATTGATCCTAGATCCATATTACAACCACCTATCAACAAGAGACTTATTTGTATGGATTGGTGCATCCACCCACAATTTAGGGATAACTGGATGGATAGATGTTTCATGGTGTTTGGAAAACCTCCTTGTAATAACAGGGAGATACCTCTATATTTCTTGAGGAATTTATGGGCATAATTTATTTTGGGTGACCATGTCAACTACTTTCACGTTGGTGATTTCCAAGGGTTGGTTCTAAAGTCTACACAAGACAGAGAGTATGTTAGGTGTGACCCTATACTATGTCCTCGTCCTCCTAGGAAAAGGTCTAACCCACCTGTCCAACATCCTCCCATTGCAGAGGGAATCCAACAGGAATATGTATCTTTATTAGCATTGACTCAGAGTCCAGTGTCGCATGTGAGTTGTTTTTCACTATCTCGGCACAAGGTGTTTGCAAGTGACATTGGAAGAAGGGTCGGACCTTCAACCCTTACAACAGAGTGTAGCCAAGACAAGGCACATGGAGAGAGAAGTCATTCATGTGAGCCTCATAGATGCTCGAGTTGCGAGAAGACTTGTTATGGGCCGATGGAGAACATAGAGAAGATATCTCTATGTTCTCTATGTTATTCATAATTATATAAGATATCTTATATAAGATTAATATCTAAACACTATCTCTATGTGTATTTATTTTGATATCTTATTGTATGACGTTTTGTAGTTTTTACGCCCTGATAACAAACCCCCTATGCCGATATATGCATCAATGTCGGTCTCCACCACTGATTCAATAGTAGAGGCAACTTGTTCATTCAGTGTACCACATACATAGGTATGTGTCACATTTGATAAATTCACCATAGCGAATTCTTTATTTTTTGTCATCCTCAAATATAATGTTCTTATGTTTCTACAAGTTTTGGTACCATACAGTGACAGACAATGTCCACCTGGGATGGAAACGTGATCACCACCTTTACAAGTATCATGTGTTGAGTTAAATCTCAAATTTGCTTTATTTATTTTGTTGAATTTTTCTTTTTGGTACTAATAAAAATATTATTAATATGTATGCAAGTTGCATCACTTTTCTCTAGTTATGGGGCTAGTTCAGTCCTTGGGCACCTTGCCATGGATCTTGGGTTACCTGCTTACAAGCCAAGGGTTATACCATCCATGTACAACTCATGGGGGTTTATTTCTGCTCACCCCCACCATATTTTATATCCCATCCATCCATAGTGGATGCACTTGTATGCCACCCATCCCCGCCTCCATTTCCATCTATGCCATCCAGTGTGGCTACCACAATAGATGTTTCCTCAGAGAAGGTTGTACATCCGAGTGCTCCACCTGCCAATGACTCTCCATTGTTTCTCAAGTTATTCACAGTGATATAATGTGTTGATGATCAATTTTTATATATCATGAATGGAATCTATTTTATGCATTTTGTTTAAATTTCATGATTTGAACCTTGTAATTGATGCATGGTGGGAGCATTGAGATATTAGGGTTGTGGAGGAGGTTAACACCCTCACACTTGTCGATATGATCTACGGTGAGTTGTATTAGGTTGAATTCCAAAGTATCATTTTGTAAGTATTTTAATTAATTGTGGAAAATAACTTATAAGAATGTTATTTCTTTTTATAGTCTCCAGAGTGATGAACTATGCCCAGGCGCAAAACCACTCGAGATGCTTCTTCAAGTAAGAGAAGAAATATTGATTTATGGGATGCTCCTAATAGTTGTGAGGGTGGAAGTAGTCAATGAGTGACCAATGACTACCATTTTGTATATAGGACACCATATGGTATTTTTCTATGTTAGGGCACTTATTGTCGTTTTGTATATTGGGAACAATGTGCCATTTTGTAAAAAATGTACAATTTAGACGATGTTGAATACACACACACACACATTTCATGGCATTTTTTCTATGAATTTCATTGTTTGTTTATGAGTTTTTTGTTATGCCATTTGGACTTGCTAATGCACCTTCAACATTTCAAAGCTTTATTAATTATATTTTCAAACCTTTAGAAAATTTGTGTTAGTATTTTTTGATGACATACTAATCTACAACAAATCTTGGTAAGAGCATGTACAACATGTTGACAGAGTATTAAATTTTTTGGAAGACTAATAACTTTATGCAAATCCTTCCAAGTGTTCCTTTGGGGTTCAAGAATTGGAATATTTGGGTCATATTGTATCTCATGAAGGTGTAAAAGTGGACCATAGAAAAATTAAATCTATGAGGGAATGACCAATTTTTAAAACCTTGAAGAATTTTTGAGGATTCTTATGATTGAGTGGGCCTAATGGTTAATAACATGTGTTTCCTCTTAAGAGGTCACAAGTTCAAATCCAGAGGGGGGTAGGGTATGTATACCTTCGTTGACTTTACCAGTCAAATCGTTGGGCAGAGGGGGGTCCCTTGTCCCACAAACAAGGGGGTCTCATACACCAATTTGGTGTGGCTTAGCCATGACCTTAAAATAGATTATTATTATTATTACTACAATTTTGTCAAGAACTATGGTTAAATAGTTGCACCTCTAACAACATTATCAAAGAAAGAAACATTTTCTTTGACTTAAGAAGAAACCAAATATTTTTATGAACTTAAGGAGGCTATGTGTACAACTTTTGTCCTAGCCACACCTAACTTCACAAAAACATTTATTGTGGAGTGTGATGCCTCAAGACAAGGAATTTGTGAAGTTTTAATGCAAGAAGAATGCCCCTTTCCTTTGAAAGAAACAAACATAAAAAACTTACCCGACCCCATTTATGAAATGAAATGTTGGCCATACTACATGCAGTTAATAAATGGTATCCTTACCTAATAGGAAGACACTTCAAATTAAAAAAAAATCGTGATAGTTTGAAGTACTTGTTGGAGCAACAATTCTCTTCAAAATAGAAACAAAAATGGCTTACAAATATGCTAGGTTATGACTTTGAAATTACCTACAATGAAGGAAAACATGATATTGTGGTAGATGCAGTTTCAAGGAAAGAAGAAGAAACAAAAGGTTCACTATGTGCTATTTCTATTCCATGATATCATTGGGTGGAAGAAGCAAGGATAGAATGGAGGAAAGATCAATAGGTATGAAAGATCATTCAACAACTACAAGAGGACCCTATTGCATTAGATAAATTTGTATGGAAGAATGATTTACTATGGTATCATGATCATCTATATTTATGTAATAATTCCCAACTCAAACAGAAGGTCCTTCTGGAATTGCACACTTCTCCTATAGGAGGACATTTAGGGTTCTTGAAAACATACCACAAGATCAAGAATAACTATTTCTAGGAAGGTATTAGAGCTAATGTTCAATTTTTTTTTTCTAAATTTGTTGTCTTCCAATTGAATAAGGAAGACTCAATCAAGACACCATGTCTCCTACAACCATTATCTATATCAGGTCAATGATGGGAAGAATTTTCAATGGATTTTACTATACTTTTACCCAAATTTGAAGGAAAAAATATCATCATGGTAGTAGTGTATTGACTGACAAAGTATGCCCATTTTAAAGCAAGTATAGTAGCCACAAAATTCATAGAAATAGTTCAAAAGCTACATGGAGTCCCCAAGATTATTGTAAGTGACAAAGATTCAATTTTCATTGGAAATTTTAATTTGGACTTAATTATTTTCTTCTGTGGGTACTCAATTGGCTCACATCACATCTTACCATCCTTAATCCAATGGGAAAATTGATATTGTGAATAAATTTATAGAAGTATATCTTCATTGAATTTCATCTAATAACAAACACAATGGATTAAGTTGTTTCCCTTAGCAGAATGGTGGTACAACACATCCTTCCATACTTCATAAAAAATGTCCCCATTTTTGGCACTTTATGGATATCACCCTCCATCCATCACATATCCCTTGAAAGGGAGTACAAAGGTTCAGGCAGTGGAGAACCACATAGAGCACCAAAAAGAGGTTCTAAAATTATTGAAGGACAACTTGTTTATGGCACAAAATAGGATGAAACAACAAGAAGATCAACATCATAGTGAAAGGGAATTTGAAGTGGGGAATTGGGTATTTTTTAGGCTACAACCATATAAGCAGATATCCCTCAAGAGAAAAAAAGTGAAATGAATTAGCACCCAAATATTGTGTCCCCTATAAGGTGTTGTAAAGGATTGGAAGTGTTATCACCATAATATTTTTTGGATGGTATCCAAGCTTAAAAATGTTAGTGAAGGATTATATGAACACAGAGATATGATAGATCAGAAAGCCCCTCTATATCTGGCGACATTACAGACAAAATAGTGGAGATGCAAAGAGCAAGAATCGTGGACCGTTGATCCTAAAAGTAGCCCAGATCAATGGTTGAGGCATGTATCATAGATTTAACTAATGTGAAGGTTAAGCGATCGAGGTCAGGCGGGGGAAAATAGTCGTGGTTTCATTACGGGACGCGTGGTTCCTATAGAGGTACATCGGGGGAAAAAGTAGTTTGACTAATACCACTTCCTTCAACCCTCCGATGCCAAAGCCGCTAGGAAAATGTGAACTGTCGATCCATAAAGTGACCCTGATCAACGGCTGAGGCGCATATTGGCGATCGAAACAACACGAAGATTAATCGATAGAGGGCAGGATGGGGAAAACTACCGTGGTTTGAATCATGGATGCGTGGTGCCCTCAGAGACACATTGGGGTGAAAAGAGGTTCACTTGAAACTGTTCTCTCCAACCCACGATGCCAATAGATACATATAAAAGGAGGAACCCCCCAACATTATTCTATGATAATTCGAAGTCTTTGAATGTTAGAAAACTTGGCATGAAGCTTCCATTCAAATTTCAAAGCTCAGAACCGAACCAGACTCACATTTTTTTTTTCCGCTTGACAGGTATTCTTCACCATGGATGCTAGTCTTGTTGTTTTATCCGTAAATGAACAAGAGATCTCCTCTAGGGAGGAAGTGCTAATTAACGGATATTTTGACGTTTTCGACACAGAGATAATAGTATCACCTGTTTTCGTGTCTAGATCAATTTTTTTGAACAATGTTGGAACACACATACCTTTCCTCAAAGCGGTTGAAGCCTCCATCATCCCTTACATCGTAGAAATGGTCTTTCCATTCCCCGAATTTGTAAGCTGGTGTGCAGAGTGATATTCTCAGGGAGAAAGAGTCATTTTAAATAAATTAGGATCCAAAGTTCTATGTAAAGTAGACAGTCCATCACTCCAGCATGCTCTTAGTGTGCCAGATGCCTCCCCCACAGTGTCAGAGCCCTTCGAGGAGTAGAGAATGATCACAGTTTATAGAGAGTGTCCTCCCGAAGTTAAAACCTTATTTCTGCAGACCATAGTCAAGCCTGAACATCATTCAGAGAGTCTTTTGTTACCTGCCAGTGTAAGCATCATGATTGTCGAAGTCCAGTGGGCTTGTTCCCTACTAAGTCAAATTTTAGGGTTAGACAATGACAAGTTTGTGGTAGAGGTTGTCGAGCTGCAGATATACCATGTAAATCAACATTTAATTGTCAACCCGGGAAGGTAGACTTAGAGGAACCAACACAGGAAATGCAGGGCTGAAGAGGGGGTTTAAAGGATGCCAAGCTACTCTCTGAACTGCTAAAAGAAACTTGCCGAAAGAAGCTACTGTACTCTACTCTACTCTGGTCTGTACTACCCGGTACTACTCGGTACTAACCGGTATTGCTCTGTATATGCATGTAAAAGATAAACCGAAAACAGCTAAGTTTCTTGCTACAGAAACTTCTCTATCTCATGAAATATCAGACTAGTTCCTGAATGTTATGCAGTCTAAATGTGAAAACTGAAGGAATGAAATCACTGGCTGGAAAGATAATGCTAAACCCTTGGTTGTAATGAAATGAAATACTGCTTCTATCA
>ML784476.1:73755-94626 GCA_009831015.1 Picea engelmannii
TTTCTGTATGCAATGGAACATATATGTGTAACAGAACATGAATAGCACAGAAAGAATGCCATTTGCTAAACAAAAGTCTTCAGGAGAGTAAACAATGTCTTCAAGAACCAGCAAGAAAATGTTATAAATCCGGAGCCCAACAGAGGTCATGTTAGGTTTCCTGTTGATTTGTTTTATGTCTGGTCAGTCAGTTTGTGTCAGTTTTGACGAATTTATTGTAGAGAATATACATCAACAACTAGTCAACTTCAGCTTGTTGAGACACTTAAGATACTACACACACTTGCTGAGGATGTTTCTGGAGTCCAACAAAACCGAATTTCCTGAGATGGATTTTATTTCGACTGAGTGCAAAAGGATCACCATGCTCATCTTCATCAACAAGATTATGTCCAGGGTACATAGTCTCATTTTTGGGTCAAATCTATGGAGAGTTATGGAAGAGATGAAAATCTCACTACAACCGAATCTAGAGAGCATGGTAGGAGATTGGGTGTTTTTCACACAATCTACTTTGATTTGGGTATATGGATACCAGGAAGGACCTTATCTTTTACCAGTTTTTCTGACGCCCAGGGTCTTCGCTTTGGAATTTATAAGACAAAGAATTATCTCAGAGACTGAACATTTTATGAAAGCACACAAGGCTTCTAATCTAAAATTTCCTTTCATGGTAGGTCCCTTCGTGGTGAAGAGTAAGTCTCGTTTGCCCCAGATTAAATCCAAGCTCAGTAAATTTGGTTTCACACAATTGCAAGGGAGAAGATATGATCCTGATCAGATCATATCAAAGAGAATATTGGCCAGTAGACAAGGCCCCTATGAATATGAACATGTCGAGGGTTTCGATAAGTTGACCAACCTAGAGACCTGTGCAAAAATGGAGGTCACCATACATCAAGACCAAATGAAACAAACAAAACCAACTCCTCAGTCGAGCCCAACACTGAAACCTTCCCCTAAGTTGGTTATCAAAGCTCCTAAAATGAGCATTTACAGTAACAGGAGCAGTTAAGAAGCACTAGACACCAGTAGCCAGCAAGACACTCTCAAAAGGATGAAAATCACATCATCATCTCAAGTAGTTGACTTGGAAGAAGAAGATCTCAAAGGGAAAATGTGCATGGAAATGGTATAGGCCACAACCAAGAACAAAGAAACCAGTACAGAAAATAGGCCACAAAACAAAAGCAGCATGAAGGTCTTCAACAATAGGAAATACATATTTGGCCAGACACCTGGGGCAGTGTATCACTCCAAGGGAGATTTAATGAATCAATATGCTATGAAAGGAAGTATGGAAAATAGTGAAATAAGAGATCTTTTACCTGAAGTAGAAAGGAATGCTCAACATGAGGCTTCCTTACTCTTAGTTAGGGATGTGGAGAAAAATATGTTTAACATTGCAGTGGTTGATGATGATAAAGTCTCTGAGATCAAAGTGCACTATGAAAAAATTGTTTCCCTCGACAAGGTAAAATTTCATAGGAATGTCAGTGACATGTTATATTTTGATTATCTGAGCTTGGCACTAAAGGCTGCAAGGTTAGCAACATACACATCAAAACTAGATGGACAACTGAAATAGGAAAAAGTGTCCAGCAAAGCCTGGATGACACAGGTGAAAAAACTAGAGCCTGAAGGTCCCCAGGGGTTGAAATCTTCTTTGGATGAAAAGGACAAGATGATCCAAATTCTAAATAAAAGTCTGAAGATGTCACCTACAGATCATCCAAAGATAGTAGAATTGGCCTCATTGGAAGAGGAGAAAGAAATATTCAGACAAGAGGCACTTGATTACAAGTCTAAACTGCTACAATTGGAGAAAGAGAAATAACATTAGTCACTGGTGCAGACAACAACATCAGACATGGAAGTCATTATACCTACAATTACAGAGGATGGATCAAGAACTGAGGGGTTAGTCCAAGCTATGTCCCAGGTAAGATTAAAAATGGGTGAGATCAAGAATCTCAAAGAGAACATGGAAAAGATGAAGCAGGAGATGAAAGTGAAGGATGAAAAGATAGCTCAAGTCCATAGAGAAAATCAAGATTTTTAGGAGAGATTGAACAAGCTAAAAAATAGGTTAAAGGGCAAGACATTATTGCAAGGAGCCAAACATGTAATTTGGGATGCTATTGCTGAGGAGGTTGCTAAATTCAGGTTTTATATGAATTTTATCGATGATAAAGATAACATGGTTGTTACAGCTCGAAACAAATTGCAAGATACGAGATATAATAAATATGCAGAATAGAAATAAAATGCTAGAAATGGCATAATAATAGTAATATATCCAGCATAATCTCCACAATATCACAGAAATGATATAAGAACAACAACAGAAATAGCACTTTGATTCAGAAAGCAAAGTTCACAGGCCTCTTTGAGGGGGCAACCTCCAATCGAGCAACGCTCTATTACAATAATCTCCAAGCTAGGGTTTTCATACCCTTGACCCTTATTTATACTAAATATGTCTATCAAGAGAAGCATCTAGAGGAAGATCCTTCTAGAAGCGGAATCTTCTATTAGGTCTTCTTACATCCGCCTTATTCTATTTTATTAAAAGGCCTTATTAATATTGACCTTTATTACATCCAAATATATTAATCTACCTATGTGCGGGTTAGGACCCTAACATGTCTGCCCCCTTAAAAACAACCTTGTCCTCAAGGCTTGAGATGAGGAAACTGTTGCAGAATGGTAGTTGGTTCCCAAGTGGCATTTGTTGGATTCGTATCTTTCCACTGGACTAACACTTCCTTGATGGTTCTCTGACGCAGGCGACGCTCACACTAGTCCAAAACTGCTTCTGGCTGTAGCCAAATGGATCCTTCTTCAGCTAACTCAAAAAGGTTGGTTTGAATTTGGCACCTAGTTCCAATCACCTTCTTTAAGCATGAAACATGGAAAACTGGATGTAGCTTTGACTGATTAGGCAAAGCTAACTGATATGCAACTTGTCCCACATGCTTGATAACTGTATAAGGACCATAAAATTTGAGCGCTAGCTTCTGCCAGTGCTCGGCCTTTAGGGAAGTTTGCTTGTATGGTTGTAGTCGCAGAAACACCTGATCCCCTTATGCAAATTGACGTTCAGAGTGACCTTGATCTGCTTGTTGCTTCATGTGATTTTGTGCCATGACCAAATTCTCTTTAAGGGTACGAAGGATATCCTCTTGAATTGTAAGTGTTTGGTCAACCGCTTGGACCTTCAAGGTACCTGGTAAGTATGAGAGAACTGAAGGTGGCTTTTGTCCATATACCACTTCAAAAGGAGTCATGCGAGTAGCTGTATGGTAGGAGGTGTTGTACCACCATTTGGCTAGGGGTAGCCATTGAGCCCACTGATGTTGTTTTTCAGAAGCAAAAAACCTCAGATATGTTTCCAAACACTTGTTGACAACTTCTGTTTGACCATCAGTCTGGGGATGATAAGTTGTGCTGAGATGCAATTGGGTGCCTTGGAGCTTAAACAGTTCTTGCCAAAAATTTCTTGTGAAAGTTGAGTCACGATTAGAAACAATAGAGTGCGGCATGCCATGAAGCTTGAAGACCTGGTCCATGAAAAGTTGAGCCACCATGGATGCAGTAAATGGGTGTTGAAGAGCGCAGAAATGAGAATACTTGGAAAGGCGATCCACAACCACCATTATGACTGATTTATTCCCTGATTTCTCTAATACCACTTGCAAGATACCAGATATAATAAATATGCAGAACAGAAATAAAATGCTAGAAATGGCAGAATAACAGTAATATATCCAGCATAATCTCCACAATAACACATAAATGATATAAGAACAACAACAGAAATAGCACTTTGATTCAGAAAGCAAAGTTCACAGGCCTCTTCGAGGGGGCAACCTCCAATCGAGTAGTGCTCTGTTACAATAATCTCCAAACTAGGGTTTTCATACCCTCGACCCTTATTTATACTAAATATGTCTATTAAGGGAAGCATCTAGAGGAAGATCCTTCTAGAAGTGGAAGCTTCTATTAGGTCTTCTTACATCCGCCTTATTCTATTTTATTAAAAGGCCTTATTAATATTGGCCTTTATTACATCCAAATATATTAATCTACCTATGTGCGGGTTAGGACCCTAACACAAATGCGCCGTTGTAAATGAAATATTAGCAAAGAAGCCCTCAGAGTGGGCCCAAAACACTATCGATTTACTGAATGTTGTACCAACTACTGAAATTCAAACCATTGGTGTGAAATATAGGACCACGTTGATCATTTCAGCTAGGAGGATCATTGCTAAAAACAACTTACTCAGATCAGTCCGAAACAAAGCTGTGCAATTGGAATATAGCATACATGAGTTTAAAGATGCTTTTGAAGATTTGTTCGTCAAAGGCCTTCCATCATTTTGGGATGGTAAAGGATCATTATACAATCAAGAAGACTACCACTCTCTCCTCATGCAATGCAGAATGGACCATTCTAAGTTCGAGGATATGGAAGAAAGTCTGAAAGGTCCGACTCTGGTAGAGTATTTGGCTACATATTTTGAAATTTTAAACAATTTTAAAACAATGAAGGTAAGCATGCCAGCCATGTCCTATGCTACATGCATTGACTTGGAAATTCTGATTAAAGAGATGATGGATTATGGAATCCCCTCCAATCCACAATGGAAAGAAATCGTGCGGTTGGGTAAGACAAAGTGCAACTTCTCCGGGACCAACAGATGATCTCCAGGTGTCACCGGTTTTGCAGATCCGACATGATCTCAGAGCGAGACAGATGGTGTAGAAGAAGTCAGACAGTCAGAGAAATTGTTCATGATTTTGAAACATTTTCTTTTGCTTATTATTGTAAATCGTTTTGTATACTGAAAATATCAGTCGAAACCGTTACAGAAGATGAAACGTTTCAATTTCAATTGTTTTTTCATAAAATTGTATAAGTACCAAGAGACTTGAATTGATTAATGTTGGCAGAAGTGCATGAGCACCTTTTGGTTGTATCAAACTCTATTTGTAAATTTTATGAATCTGAATTGAATATAAATGCAAAAGATTTTGAAGTCTCTACAAAAATATTCTAATGGGTGGTGATATGAGTTTTGTTTCCCTTCATCGTATATATTTCCTGTAACCTGTCATTTCATTTACATTTTCTTCTATTTAAATTGGAGATTTTAAAGTTCCAGAATTCATCTTGTGATGCTCTTGGCTTAAGCATTTTAAACTATGTGATTGTCTTCTTAACTTATTCAGAATTCATTTCAGTAATGCTTTGATGTAGTTATTTGTTCTCTTTATCTTCCTACACCCCTTTTAAATTTAAGAAAAACTCAGATTCATCGCCTTATTTAGCCTTTGTCCTATGGAGAGTTCTATCAGTCGATGCATTTTTTTCGTTCACTTTCAGAATTTTGACTCCATAGCCCCTAGTGTTTCTCCCCTTCTTTGCCAACGACTCTATTAAAAACCCAAAAACAGACCAAATCTAGCCACCAATTTCCATAGATATACCCAGTGACACAAGAGAGCCCTCTCTGAGTTGATAAGGCTAGTGCCTCAGCTCTAAAGCTGGTTGAAATAGTTACCTCTATCGTTTGTCTATTTAGCTAGACAAAATTTATAGAGTGCTAACATTCTGGCACCGATGCTGGTGACAAAATTGAAAACATCTTCCCCGGGAAAATGACTTAAAGCTTTGGTTTGATCCCTGAGGGTGACAATAGATCAAATACCTTATTGGATGAGACTATTTTTACCCTGGCGACTCTGTTATACAGTGACTAGTTGCACCACACCTTGTGAGATATAAGTCATGTCTCCTAAGAAAGTTCACACTAGGAGAAATCTAGACCGAGAAGCTGCAATCCCTTTGTCTAACCCTGAAAATCTTGTACATAGAAGAAAAGAAAGGCCTATAACCCCAATATTGCATCCATACTGATATATGTCCTTTCCTAGAGACGAAGTGACTAGCATCGAAGACCTTGAGTTTGACGTGAAATTTGAACAGTCCTTATTCAGAACTAAGTCTGAATCTTGTCTAGGCGAGACTATCTTTGATGAAAATAGATTTCAAGATCTGGTTTCAGCTGCATCTGTTAACCCTGTAGTGACCCCTTCTCAGAACCAACGTCCACTCCGACCCATCACAGTAGCTATGGCAGCCAGATTTGCACCCCTCATACTGTCCGCTCAACTACATGACCTACCTCAAGATTACAATCTAAGGATTAAACTATATGATGTCGAAGGTAACATATCAGCTCAAAAGCATTTAGACTGGTTTAATGATTTCGTAGACTTGGAAGAAGTAGCCTACGAAGGTGTGAAGATTAGACTGTTTACACAAAGCCTTGCCGGAGATGTGAGGAAGTGGTTCAAAGCCCTTCCAACAGGAAGTATTCTAAATTTTGAAGCCTTTGAGACAAGCTTCCTTGCAAACTGGGGGGACAAGAAAAATCCCCTTCAGTTGTTGACCCAGTATAACAATATGAAGAGATCACCTGATGAGACAGTACATGAGTTTTTAGCTAGATTCATGAAAGTGTATAATGCCATTCCTTATGAAGTAAACCCCCCCCCCAAGGCTTCTCAACTCAAAAATGTTGATTCTTTCGAAAGTGACTTTGTGTTATTATTAAGAGAATGAAGCTCCAACACTTTGGATGATATGACGACTGATGCTATAGAAGTAGAAGTGAACCTGATGGCTTCAAGGAAGGTAAAAACCAATGTTGGTAGAGACACAAACATATCCCAAGACAAAGAACATCCTTCAACATCTCAAACATCAGAGGACAAATTCGAAGCAATGATGAGAAACATGGAACAGATGATGGAAATAATGGCTCTAAGCAATAGGCCCAACCCCAGAGACGAGGCAAATGGTCCACCTAGAAATTCGCAAAGACCAGCTATTCCACATATTAGGCAAAGAAATCAGGGAAATCAAGCAAATCAAGAAGATCCATCAAATTTGGGAAACTAGATGAATCAGGGAAACCAGGTAAATAAGGGAAACCAAGGGAATCAAGGGGAACAAAAAATCAGGCCTCCTTTCCAAAATAATTATGTAAATGAATGTTATGATGGATATTTCGAAGATAACATGAACTGTTTTGATGATAAAGAAACAAAGATATTTTTTACCAAAGAAGAACAGGACTAGTTCATGGACGCAAATGAAATATTTCTGCAGGATGGTGAGGAAAGGGTATCAGTGGAAAAGGAAGATTATGAGACTAGACTACAAAATTCCATCATGCAATTCCAAGGGAAATATAACCTCCGGAATCAAAAAGTACCCCCAAACCCTCCCAAAGGTAATCCTCCAAAAGGGAATCTCTCCAAAGAAGCTCAGAACAATGTACCTTCTTCTAGTCAGACCAAGAAAGATTCTACTGCAAAAGATTCAGTTGCGAAGGACTCCACTGTGAAAGATGTTGTTGCAAAAGATACCATAGAAAAGGGGAAGTAGAAAGAAGAACCTCAGAAGAAAATATTGACAAGAAGAGAAATGCTCACCAAAGAGGTAGAAAGGACCCCATCATCTTTTGATTTCTAGAGTGATATGGCTAAGATAAAAATTTCAGTACCATTTAATGAATTGGTTAGGAATAGTGAATATATAAATCAGATCATCAAGATGATTAAAATGGGGCAGACCTCTGATACCCTAGGCATAGAAGATTATCACCCAGATATCCTATTTGGGCCAAGAGTGGAAGAAGGCGGTGAAAACGAAGAAGTCCCTCCCTTTTACGTCAGTTTGAAAATCCATGACATGATTCTACACAATGCTATGCTGGATTCTGGAGCATCACACAACCTGATGCCAAAGGTAGTCATTGATCAATTAGGTCTCGAGGTCACAATACCTTACAAAGATCTGTTCTCCTTTGATTCAAGAAAGGTAAAATGCCTTGGCATGATCAAAGACATGGTCGTTTCTTTGGCACAAATTCCAACAAAGAACATGGTGATGGACGTAGTGGTTGCTGATATCCCTCCAAAATTTGGCATGTTGTTGTCCATATCATGGGCTACAAAATTAAAGGGAACCCTCCAGGTGGACATGTCTTATGCTACTATTCCTATCTTTGGTCAAGACAAAAGATTGTACATGGAGGTTTTTCTTAAATATATGGTCATCAATAAATCACAGCCTAGCAATCATCCTATATATTCAGTGGAGACTGAATTAGGATCTTCCATCTTCTTCAATGACCTGTGCTCCGAAGAAGAAGAAACATAAGTCGTTTTCACTGACAGGGATGACCTTAAGGGGCGAATGGAAGAACTTTTAGAGCCACAAGATAATGCATAAGACCAGTTGTGGAAGATGAATTTTGATGGAGCTGCCTGTAGAGAAGGAGTTGGAGTTGGCATATGGATCAACCATCCCAAAAGAGATGCGAAATTGTGTTCCTACAAACTTGTTTTTGAATGCACCAATAACATGGCCAAATATGAAGCGTTGATTTGGGATTGAAAGTTTTAGAAGAAATGGGTGCCAAAAGAATTGTTGTGCATGGAGATTCTAAGTTAATTATAAATCAAATCAAGGGCATCTACCAAGCCAAATAGCCCAGATTTAGGGCTTATAGGGATTTGGTGCTGGAACTCCTCGAGAAATTTGAAGAATGAAATTTATCGGCCATCCCAAGAGAGCAGAATGAGATTGTTGACGCTCTGGCCACTTCTGCAATAGTTTTTAGAATCCCTATCTTCCCTGAGAAAAGATAAAAGGTAGAAGTAAAGTATATGCCAGCAGTACCAGATAATATGAAGCATTGGCAGGTTTTCGAAAATGACAAGCAGATAGAAAGCTTCCTAAAAATGGAGAACGAGTTCGAGAATTTGAACATTGAGGATGAATATTGCAATGATGATGTAGATGCAGCTGCTTTCACGAAAGAATGATATTTTGACAATCAGATCGCTGGTAGGGATATCATGCAGCTGAAGAGTAATATCCTCCCTAAGGGTCTGGTGCCATTAGAGAAACTCTTCGATAACAATGATGTAGCTAGAAGCCCAAAGATCACAGTAAATGAAGGAGATGTAGAAGATTGCAATATCGGAACTCCAGAAGACCCAAAGATTGTGAAACTGTCCAGGAAGCTCAACCCTAAAATTAGAGAGAAGTATGTAAAATTAATGAAAGAATTCACTGATGTTTTTTCTTGGAGCTACGATGATCTAAAGTTCTATGATACCAGTATAATACATCATGCTATCCCAATTAAGGAAGACCACAAGCCATTCAAAAAAAAATTAAGAAGAATAAATCCTCAGTTGTTACCATTGATAGAGAAAGAAGTGAAAAAATTGTTTGAAGCAAAGATCATAGTGTCCCTGAGGTTCTCCAAATGGGTAGCCAATATAGTACTAGTTAGAAAAAAGAGTGGAGAAATCAGGTTGTGTGTCGACTTCAGGAACCTAAATAAAGTGTCCCTTAAAGACAACTATTCATTGCCTAAAATGGATCACATTTTACAGAAGGTGGTAGGCTCCCAAAATATGTTTGTTAGATGGTTTCTCGGGATAAAATCAGATCATGGTACATCTAGACGATCAAGAAAAGACAACATTCACCACACCTTGGGGAACATTTATGTATGCTAAAATGCCATTTGGACTCATGAATGCAGGGGAAACATTTCAGAGGTCCATGGATATATCTTTTGCAGATGAAAAGGATAAATTCATTGTTATATATCTAGATGACATTACGATATATTCTGCCTCAGATGAAGAACACATCAAGCATCTCAGGAGGGCGTTCAAAAAGTGTAGGAAGTTTGGCATATCCTTGAATCCGAAAAATTCAAATTTTTCCATGGAAGAGGGAAAACTCTTAGGGCATATTATTTCGAAGGAAGGAATAAAGGTAGACCCCAACAGAGTGGAGGGCATCCTGAATATTTTCATACCCAGAAGAAAAAAGGAGGTACAATCTTTCCTGGGCAAGGTAATTTTTCTAAGGAGATTCATTCCTAATTTAGCTAAAATCATAAAACATATCACCAACATGTTAAAGAAGGGAAATGAAATCAAGTGGGTCCTTGAGGCTGGAAAATACTTTGAAGACATCAAGGTAGCATTAACAAAGGCTCCTGTGCTAGCCAGTCCAAATTTTGAGAAATATTTCATACTATTCTCTTTCACTTCTGAGCATACAATTGCAGGAGTATTACTTCAGAAGGATGACCAGAAATTCGAGGAACCCATAGCATACTACAGTAAGACATTGAGAGATGATCCTATGAAATATGACATCATGGAGAAGCAGGAATATGATTTGGTCAAAGAATTGAAGGAATTTAAGGTTTATATTCTACATTCACATACCACTGCTTATGTCCCAAGCAACTCAGTAAAAGACATCCTAACACAACCTGATCCTGAAGGAAAGAGAGGAAAATGGATTGCAGTATTGTTAGAGTATGACCTTGAAATCAAACCCACGAAATTGATCAAAGGACAAGGACTTTCTAGAGTGATGGTGCAAATGAACTATGAACTCTTGAGATTAAATTTCACTAATGGTATATCAAAGAATACAGTAGATCAAGAAAAGGCGACTCCACGAGTATCTCGAAAATTTCTTGACTCTACATGGTATTGTTGTGAGTGGGAAATCCCTCTACAGACTAGCAATTAGGGTTGAAATATGCATGCAGAAAAGACCTAAAGATCTCTACTTTCTACCATCATCCCAGACCTAATCCCCATTATTCTTAAGCAAATACATAGTTAAGTGACCATACCTTATTACTGGCATTTGATGTAGATCCTTCCTTACGCTTGATCGTTCTTTGATTGCAACTCTCCTCCCAAGGATGACCTGCCTTCACACAAAACAAACAACAAACTCCGCATGCATTCGATATATAGATTAATAGGTTAGAGATTCGATAAACAAGTATACAACAAATCATAAGAACCTTATATGGTGGGACGGGTAAAGTATCTCTTTATTATTAACTTCAATAAATCAACATACAATGATGAAGCCGACTGCTGCTCCATGAACCTGGTCCTGGGATCCTCTTCAACTATCCTCCAACTTCTTTGCTCTATCTTTCTCTTTGCACAAGGAACGCTAAAGGGTTGGGACAAAGGGAATATAAAATTGGGTATAGTTTCTCTACTATGATTTTTCCTCCTCCAAATGGGACCCCTAACCCTTCTTTTATAGGCTAGAAGAAGCTAGGTATTTGGACGAACCCTCGGCCATGCATGGTTGGAATGTTTAGTTAAATCACCCAAAGCTGTGTGTTCTATTGGCAACTTTCCTTTTTTCGTGCTTTTGTAGGTACATGTGGGTTGTTTTGGGTCAGCGAATGTGTACACGTGTGCAGTAATAGAGCAGGGCATGTGGGCCTTTATAACACGTGTTTTTAAGAAGAGTTGTTCAGTGGTGCTTTGGCAAAGAAGGGATCTGAGATGGCCTGATGCCGGGTAAGCACGTATGGTGCAAATTAGGGTTATAATATATGCCCCTTAATGTGTGAGGTCAGAAGAGCATCTGATGGCTGAAATACATTACCAATATTTATTGATGTGCCGAACAAGTGAACCCAGGGACCATATATCAGGAGGCGTCGTCTGCAAAAATAACAATTGTCTTACCGAGGCGGGCATACCCATGCTCAGGATAAAATAAACGCATGGCTACCAATCAAATACAATGTAGATCCATGTCATATAACTATATAAAGTGTAGCCGCGAACAATACACAACGGAGCTACATCTCGAAATCAAAAAGATATACATGTAGAGTATCCATCTTCTCAGAAGCTGATAAGGCCTGATTGTTGGAGATGAGGTCTTCAGAGCTCGAGCAACAACTTCAAAATCTTCAAAACTCGGGTAGGATTGTAATATGAGTGTATGACTTCACTACCTAGAGGTCTTCGACGACTCGTCGGTCATGGACTAGAGAATTTTGATGATTAGACTGAAGGCTTCATTGATTTCGAACAAAGACTTGATTGGACATTCAGGATGGCCGGGTATGAGGGCAGGAGACAAACTGCAGAGGGGATGACTTAGGCTTGGTAGAAACTTCCCTTGGACAACAACATGACAAATGATGAGACTCAGGCAACATGGCATTAATCATAAGTTTATGAAGCAGGAGGCAACACAAACTCTCCATATGTTTGGAAGAATAACCAAATGGAGGAGGACAAAGCTCTATGTAGCGAGAATAGCTTCCTAAGGTCATATTACATCCCATAGTTTGAAAAACAAATGAACATATGTGCTTTATCCAAGGGTGACTTATTGTGCTGCCAATAAAGAAAATACTTTTCCCTTCCTCTTTTTGGGGTATATTTGATTTTTTTGTCTTTTTCAATGATTTTGGAAAAAAGAATAAAGGAATGTTACGTTACAATGAAGGAACAAGTGTTACAAATATACAAGTTCAAGGCACAAGGACAAGACTAATGTTCAGAATAACGATACTCGGGAAAAATTCTCTAGGGGTCAAGGGTGTTAAGATGCAGAGGCAAAGTGCTACAAGGCTTTCATATAAGGTATGCTTCAGATGGTTTAGTTGGGTGCAACATGGAGCCGACATTTAGACCAAAGACGCAGGTATGCAAATGCTGTTAACAAAATACACAATGGTAACATCCTTCGATGTAAGTTTAACGAGCCCAGAGAAGGTAAGCTCAGTTTTTTTTCATATTTAGAGA
Source organism: Picea engelmannii (assembly GCA_009831015.1). NCBI lineage: Eukaryota > Viridiplantae > Streptophyta > Pinopsida > Pinales > Pinaceae > Picea > Picea engelmannii. The sequence goes on from ML784476.1 coordinate 86,451, forward strand.
GTCTGAAAAGATGTAAAAGGAGACTCCATTGGGGTACCTGTTTCGAAGGTAGTCTTGTCAGTTCGAAAAAGGGGTAAACTTGCACCGACAAGACATCTATTCAAAACCATTTTAACTAGTGTGATAAAGACAAGATCACTAGGCCATTTTTTCATTTTTAAGGAGTCTGAAAAAAGCTTAACTATGGACTCCGTCAGGAATGTTCTTCTGGACCATTTTAATGAGTGTGAAAGAATAAGGTCACTCGACGATATTTTCAATTTTAGGGAGTCTGAAAAGAGCTTAACTATAGACTTCGTGGGGGTTCCTTTTTCGTAAATTTAGTCCCTCAGGCCCGAAAAAGGGTTAAAATGATACCTGAGAGTACTCTTCTAGAGAACTGAAGTTCCATAGAGTATACCCTTATTCGTACAGTTGACCGTCCGGACCAAAAAAGGGGTACACTATTACCGGACATATGTGACTTCAAATTTCAGTTTAATGAGTGTGAAAGGCCACAAGATTGCTTGGCAATCTTTTCATGTTTAGAGGATCTGAAAAAGGCTTAAAAGAAGACCCGTTATATCTTTTGGGAGTCCTGAGGGTGAGGTAAAAAAGGAATCATGCAAATGAGTCTCAAACTCGTAATCAGAAAAAACAACAAGGACTCCCGAGCCTATAGTGATTAGAGACAACATGGGCACCATAATGCAACCAGGATCTACCTAGGGCATCCATGTTCTGTTAAGCTCTACCACCAACTCGTGATACTTCTAAAGCAGCAATGATGGTTTTGTGTCGCAACCTGATGGGATCGATCCTATGGAAAAGGAAAAAAGACAACGAGATACAAAAGTCAGGGTAGAAACCTAACCTATATGCTCAAGTTAATCATCGGAAATTTTGCCACGGACCGTCGAAAGTTACCCAAAATTCCAAAAAATTGTCCCGATACCCGATCATACCCCCCCAATGTAACTCCTGAATCACTCTAAATGGTTTTTGGTTGGAATAACATGATAAGGGGGGCCAAACAAGTGATAAAAAGAGGCCAAAAAGTCTATAAATAGAAGCTGACAGCTCATTATCACCATCGCTGATTTGGAAACTGACTCTGGAGCCAAAAAAAAACCTTTGATAAAAGTGGTGATTCTGGGAGCTACAATGGACGAAACGACCATCTATCTGGACCAAGTAAGTACAAACTCTCTTATCTTGTTATTTAAATATTTATTTTTTCTTTGGGTTCCATTTTTTGGGGGGGCATCAACCTTCAAAAGGTCGGCCCTAGGTCCACGTGGGCTGTCTCCGGACAGGCCACATGTACATTCGGGTAGAGTAAACTCTGTACATGTGTACATGCAACTGTCAATATTATAGGTCGCATGGACCCCCTTATTGAATGAAAAAGGCTTAAAAAACAAGGGTTAACCCTCCTGAACCTTGGTGTTTTGCAGGATGTATGTTCATTGGAGAGAAAGAGTGCATGAGGAGGTTAGTGATTTGGTCGGGGAAGACCCCAATGCTGTGGTTGCCTTGATGCAATGTGGGGATCTCAAGTTTTTCTTATGTCCTTTGATGCGGGCACAACCTAGGCTACTGAACTCCTTGGTTGACTATTGGCATCCGGATGCAGAGACGTTCATGTTGGAGGGGCAGTCACTGGTGCCCACGACTGAGGACATATATTTTTTGACTAGCCTCTCCAGGAGAGGGGAACTAGTCAACTTCTGGACTTTTCCTTCGGGGCCGCATAACATAGCAGAATTGATAGGTCTTTACTATGCGGCTGATACAGACCGCTCGAGATCACAGGTTCCCATAAGCAAGATTATTGACTTATCGCTATAGGCGATAGTGTTGCTTATTGGGTGAATCACTGGGTCTGTGGCTCTACATCAGGCATCCCGTGCACAGATGAACTATGCAGTCCAGTGCTTAAATGCACAAATATTTGATTGGAGCACCACATTGTTAGAGTGTATGAAGAGGCAGTTGACAGATTGCCGATTGCAGACGCAAAGGAACTTTGGGTTCGGGACTATTCTATGCTCTTTCTTCTTTGAGAGAGTTTCGAGATTTAGTCCTTGAGTAGTGGTACGAGGACATCAGGCCTCTCTTCCTGCTATGTGTAGATGGGCAATGTTACTACCGCGACAGGGTGGTGGAAGGACCAATGAGTCCTTCGACGATGACTTCTTCACGTGGTTGTCGCAAAAGATCTCGGTTATAGAGGATTACCCCTATGTCGGGATTGATTTCTCGAGAGACCCTGAGATACTAGTACCTCCTCGTGAGGAGTGAGGAGAGATGGGTAAGTTTACTTCATTGTTTTTTGTTTTTGTAAAACATATGTAATTTTTATGTTGTTTTTGTTATATATCATTTTTTTTTATGCCAGAGTATTTGATGGATATGTGTTTGTTGCATGCAGATGTGGGACCAGTGCGACTTGCGGACTATGCCAGGAACAGGCGTCATCCTTGGCTAGGGGCCGCACCTGCCGCCGCAGGGGGACCAACAACAGCAGGAGATTTTCCAGCCGGGGAGGCTGAGAGGGTGTTGAGACGAGTAGAGAAGAACTTTACTGCATTCACTCACACGGTCCCTATGGCAGAGATTGAGGACCTGCCACCATCGATGCAACCTCATGTAGTGGGGGCACCATGGATGTGGGTCCGATTGTTTCGGCGTTTAGCCAACGCTGTAGATCAGTACAATAGGGCCCACAGGCCCTGACCTTAGTTACACTTTTCATGTGTCGAGAGCACTACTTGTATATATATTTTTGAGAGCATAAGCCCCGTGACTCGTTCTTGGTCATATTTTTGAGGTGCTTGCGTCCATCTATGCACTCTGGTGACTATGATGTTATATATGGATTTTTATGTCTTTTTGTGTCTTATGGATCATTTTTGCAAAAAATGTATTTACATGTTTATGTGTATGTATTTACATATGTGTGCAAGATGCCAATCTAAAATTTGATTAGCTAGAGTATCTGTAATTTGATTTAATCTCCTAGGAACATGAAAAAATGTAATATAATCAAAGCTTTGTTCTAAGAGACGTACCTTAAGGAATCGTCGGTGTAAATTTGGATCATGAACACAGTAGACTCTATTTAACTGAGACACAACCAACTGAGCATTTAGATATACCCAGAGACGAGAGATACTAAATGACTGAGCGTCACGAAGCAACTCAATAACTGCACTGTACTCGACGACATTGTTTGTGGTGTCACCTAAGCATATATCTCCGGAAGACAATAACTGGCCTCGAGGTGTAAAAATTACCCAAGCTGTGGAGGCAAGCCTCTGAGTGTGCCATCTAGCACCGTCCGCATACCCAATGAACACCTCGGGTTCACTTGACATCTACCACAGTGATGAAAGATACATCAAAATGACACGTCCATAACACTAAAAAAAACTAGAAAGTAATAGTACAAAGACTATACATATGTCACAAAAAGTTACCCATGGTGACCTACCTATGAGTAATACTTCTTGAGGTAGAGTTCATTTCTAGGCTCTGCCAAGGCATTCCCTTCAAAATCAACCAGACGATAAGCGCCCTTCTTTAGAACCTCTTTTATGATGAAAGGTCCAAACCACATGGGTTTGAATTTTCCTGCCCCCAGGGGGTCCTTATCTTGGTCATAGACCAGGACAAGGTTGCCTTAAGAAAAAATCCGAGGAAGAACGGACCTATCATATTGACTCTTGAATTTATGTTTATGAGCCTCATTGGCCAGGGCCGCATCATGATGTTGCTCATTGAGATGCTCAAGGTATAATAACTTCTCTTCAAGTGGAGAAGTGTCTGGCAATAATTGTACTGCCAACTTTAGAGACAGGATCTGACATTCGATAGGCAAGACTGCCTCTAGCCCATAAATGAGTTGGAAAGGTGAAAAATTGGTTGCAGTCTTAACATATGTTCGGTAAGCCCATAATGCCGAGTATAACATCAAATGCAAATTTGAGTTGGTTGAGTTGATCGTTCGCTGTAGACTGGTCTTAAGAGTTTTATTCACAGCTTCTAACTGACCATTTGCTTGGGGGTAGTAGGGTGATGAATGTTCCTACCGTAACCCAAGATTTGATGTCAACTCAGTCATCATATGGTTTTGAAAGTGACTACCATGGTCAGTGATAATATCCCTCGGGATGCCGAACCTTGCTATTATCTGGTTGAATAAAAAGAGAGTTGCAGTCTCTCCATCATCTTTAAACATTGGCATAGCTTCGACCCACTTTGTGAAGTAGTCTACGGCTACAATGATGTAACAGTTCCCCCTTGCTGAAGGAGGGTTGCATGTAGTGTAATCAATCCCCCACTTAGTGAAGGGACCAACTGTGATGACAGGAAACATGGGAGCGGGATGTGCCCTCATCTTCCAAGAGAAGATTTGACACAAATGGCACTTCTTGACCAATTCGATACAATATTTGATTAGTTTCGACTAGAAGTAACATGCTCGTAGAATCTTTTGGACTGTTTCCAACCTATACAAATGACCGCCACAGGCTCCGATATGGCAATCATTAAGCACAACAACTGCTTCCTCATGAGTGAGACATCGACACAGGATGCAGTCTACACCTCGCCGATACAATGTATCATCGAGTATGAGATAATTCTTAGCCTGATGGCGTATGCATCAACGCTCATCACGAGAAGCAAAGGTGGGGCACTTCAAAGTCTGTAGATAGGTAAGTATATCTCCGTACCAAGGATCCGTAGAGATGATCAAGAACATATCTCCTCGGATAGGCAACTCTTCGGGCACAAGATCACATGACTCAACCAGAAGCTCCGAAATAAGTTCTACGAAGACCAGTGACTTTTTGGATTTCGCTGAAACAAAATCTAAGTCAAACTCCTAGAGGAAGACTATCCATCTACTGATCTTTCCGCCTATTACCCGTCGTGTCAACATATATTGGAATGGATTCATGACAACAATGATGGTGGTCTTTCGAAACAAAACATAATGACAAAACCATTGAACAGCATGGACTGTAGCCAACCCAAGTTTTTTGATATGAGAATAATTTAGTTTCATTCCTACGAGGCCTCAACTCAGGTAATAAATCACATATTCTGAGAAAAGATCGTCCTCCTGAACTAAGACCATGCCGATGGTTGACTCTGTTGTAGCCAGGTATAATAAGAAATGTTTGCTATAGTCTGGTGGCTGAAGCAGAGGGGCAGTCATGAGGGAATGTTTCAATGCATCGAAAGAGCGTTGAGCAGCATTGTCCCAATGAAAGGGAACTTCTTTCTTCAGTAAGCGCATAAAGCCCTTTGTGATCTCGACATAGTTGGCGATGAAGCATCTTAAAAAAATCGCCTTACCCTATAGACTTTGAAGTTGAAGGATTGTGCGTGGGAGGGGGCAACTAAATTATTGCCTCAACCTTGAGAGGATCGACCATGATCCCTGTTGTCGACACTATGAAACCTAACAAACGTCCTGATGTTACGCAAAAGTTGCACTTGTTTGGATTCAAGCGAATCCGGAAGTAGCGACAACGCTCAAAGATAAGTCGGAGGTGTGTGGGATGATCCATTCTCTTGCAAGATAGAGATGATAAATCATCTAAATAAGCCTTGACTATATGCTTGAGGTCATGGAAAGAAAAAGGCATGGCCCACTGAAAAGTGGCTCCAGCATTTTTGAGACCAAAAGGCATCTTACAATACGCGAATGTATCCCATGGACAGATGAATGTTGTTTTATGCTGGTCTTCGGGTTTGATTTGTATTTGATTATATCCCGAAAAACCACCCATGAAAGAGAAGGCCTTGCAACCTGCACATTCATCAATTATCTAATCGATGAATGGTGTGGGAAAATTCACGGAAGTTTGTACATACACGAATTGTGCCTTGTTTTTTATTGACCGGCATGGGGTTTGACATCCATTGGGTCAAATGGATAGGATAGATAAAACCATCTTTTAGCAGTTTTTCAACCTCAACCTTAATGGTTGTTTCTTTCCTTGGGTTGACTGGATGAAGCTTCTATCGGACAGGCTTGGCATCTGGATAAGTTGTGATTTCATGTTCAACTATTTTTGGATCGATGCCTGGCATCTCCTCGTAAGACTAGGAAAAAATGTCACATAATTATTTAAATAGATCTGTGTAGATTTGAATCTCTCTGGGGGAGCATTCAGCTCCAACAAAAACATTCTCCACAATGTCAGGGGTTCTGGAGATATTGATTGATATGGTTTCAACGATGCTTTCCATATTACCCTCAGCATAGACCTTGTGTGTAGCTAAGGGATTAATAGGATAAGACCTATCTCCAGCCATAGTCAAGGTGAATTCTCCAGCCTCGATTCTGATTAAATCTGGGAGAAAGTATGATCTATGATGAAGATCATCCCAGGGTTTGTCCGGACTAGTCATTGCTTCAATTACTGCTTCGTCAGAGGGAAAGACTAAGTCTAACGAATCAGTGTTAGCGAGAGAACCTTGAGCCCAAATAGGCTTTAGAAGCGAATCAAACTCTTGTGCTGGAGCTGGATCGGGGTTGGCTGAAGCTTGCTGGACTAAAGAGTATGCTACTTTAGCTGTGGACAAGGGCATGGACATGCCCAGATTCCTTGTCCCCTCCATCATGGCCGATGGGGAAGGAAGAATCCACAGATCGATGAAGTAAGTAGTGCGAAACGATGAAACTTGGAAAATCTCAACCTTATGGTGATCGGATATGAACTTCACATTGCCTTGAGGGGGCAAGTAATTGAAGGTACCCATCAAAGATGGGCACAAACCAACCCCTACGTTGACTATGCCTGGTTGAGGATTATCAATCAACGGGACCGCGGACACTCCCAATGAGGGATCAGATTTGGAGAAAGACAATTGATCAATGGTAACAATCTGGTCCTCGTGTGGAAACAACAAGACCTGAAAAACTGTAGCAACCACTGCTTGCATGGCATAAATCCAACTCCTTCCTAACAAAATATTGTAGTTGATAGATGCATTGACTACCTCTACCTCAACGCACATGGTCTTCCCTCCCAATTGCATGGGAAAAGAGGGAATGATACCATGTGGTCAGAATGAACGACCTTCGAAAGCAGTGAGAAGAGTGGGAGACGGAGACAAAACGGGCTAGCCAATGGCCTTCCAACATGCCAACGAAATAACGCATGTCGAGGTGCCCTCATCAATCACCGTGCAGAAAATATTTCGAGTAAAATTTTTCGTAGGGTGAGCCACTACTATCTAAAATGCTACGTGGTACGACAAACACAGTTTTAAGTTGGTTGTATCTAGCATGATGGTACCCGAATTACAAGTCTCGGTAGATCTTAGAGCAGCTAACAAAGCTTTCCTTTGGGAAGGGCAGCTTTGGAGGACCTACAAAGCAGACATCACACAAGGGGTTTGAGACAAATCTTCCACCACAGAATAGTTCTGGGTGGCCCTTGCGTTTGGGTTATAAGAATCTTTTTTGAACGCACCTTTTGGGATGTGTGTCATTGTTTCTCCCAAAGTCTTCTCAATATGTAGAGGAAGAGATGGGAGTTCGGCTTATTTGCCCTTCTCAAAAGTGCTTGGTTTACTGTAGTCATGCGCTCTAGTGGATATGAAAGCATCACCCTTCATCATATATACATTCACGGATGTGGGATTGTTCGAAGATGGAGAGGGTCCTTGGTTGCCCCCTTCCGCGCTTGTAGAGGCTTGGGTTAGGTTTTTTCCATGTTGAAATGGATTGGTTAACACAGTAGGTTGTTCCTATGTCACAAAATTTTGGGCCTCTGCAAACCGGGGACATAGGTGATGTTATCACTCCAAGAAACCCTTTGTGGTTGCAGACCAAAGGTGCTTGGTAACTTAAGAAATGAATGTTTTTGTATTTTGTAAAGGTGGATCAATGGGATAACTCAATTCATCTAATAGCATTCAGACATTAAATGGTAAACAAATAGACAGTGCTCTCCAAGATTGGTTAAACAGTAAAATAGCTTTCAGTGGATGAAGAAAAGATTGTTCATAAACCAGTGCAAAGCAGGGTATAATAAACAACTAAAGGAACTGATTATAATGTCATGAACCAAACAATAGGATAACAACTATTCAAGGTTTGACAACAATATAACAGTGAAGAAGAAATATGAAAAACTGCCACCAAAATGGAAAGAAACCTGTGATCTGTATT
>ML784476.1:97792-116048 GCA_009831015.1 Picea engelmannii
TATTTAGAATTTTGACAAGTACGGAACTATGAGTCATCAAATAGGAGGAAATTTAAATAACAGACATAGCTTTGAGTTCGACCTCTGAATTAACTCGACAATGAAAGACGACTAGCAATGTCATTTAAGACTCTTGATTCGAGATATTAGTTAGGGCATTCTGGAATAGACTCATCTGTTTTTCAGTAAGAGTTAAAGTTCATAAATGGAATGAAATCTTCCTTTCGTCGAGAATATAGGTAACATTCAATTAACGAAGGTAGATGCTCAGCAAAAACCATGACATGACTAACCTGTAATAGAATTTGAGGTGTCAATTGTTCGGGCTTTCACCAGTGCAAAGCTATCATTTAATGACCTGTGCGCTGTTGAAAGTGATAGCTTTCAACAGCTAACTCGCGAAAAATCAAAACGGTTGCGCTGTTGAAAGCTGGGAAGAAAATTTTTGAAAGACAAGACTCACAGAAATGAATTTTTTGACTCATTCTATCTCCCAAAATGACAGTGCTATTTTGGGAGATAACATCTGGCTCCAACTGGGATGGATATCTCCCTACGAGGTCTCCAAGAACAAGTAGTTCCAGTAGCCTTTAGCATTGGGCATGGAGTCATTAAGCCTTTAGCATTGATACCTTTGCAGACCTGTATCCCACCTGTAGCTTACCTGCAGCCTGCTCTGCTTATTCAACAAGAATTGAAAATGATCTACGTGCTCATAAGAAGAGCTTATTCCTTTACCTACCCCTACACTAACCAGTAGAAGCAACTTGATCAAGTGAAAGCATGCTTCCAATGAAGCCATGTCAGAAACTGATTTTCAGTCATTATGATAGATCTTGACCCGAAAAGTAATGAAGGCCATATCATACAGAAATGAAGTTGGAGTAAATGATAAAGACAATTTCCTTCTGACAGAAATATCTTAACATCTACGCTGCTGATAGCATCCAAAAGGTCAGCAATAGGATCTTCAAAATCATGAAAGAATACCTCTTTGAGCTGCAGGGCGCGGGTACACACGTGCAGACCTTATACATGCCGCATGTACCTCCGTGGGTCTTGAAAAAAAAAATTACAGTCAAGCAAAGAAACAGAGATAATTGGTATGGAAGACCAAAATCTCTGTTAGCTCAAACTTTTGCAGAAACTTTAAAAACAGGAAAATGAAAACCAGTTCTTAAAAATACCCAAAAATATCCCCAGGAAACCTAGAGATCTCCCCATTATGGTCGCCAATTCTATTGTGAGTGGGAAATCCCTCTATGGACTAGCAATTAGGGTTGAAATATGCATGTAGAAAAGACCTAAAGATCTCTACTTTCTACCGTCGTCCCAAGCCTAATCCCCATTATTCTTAAGCAAATACATAGTTAAGTGAGCATACCTTATTACGGGCATTTGATGTAGATCCTTCCTTACACTTGATCATTCTTTGATTGTAGCTCTCCTCCCAAGGCTGACCTTCCTTCACACAAAACAAACAACAAACTCCACATGCATTCGATATATAGATTAATGGGTTAGAGATTCGATAAACAAGTATACAACAAATCATAAGAACCTCATATGGTGGGATGGGAAAAGTATCTCTTTATTATTAACTTCAACAAATCAACTTACAATGATGATGTTGACCGCTGCTCCACGAACCTGGTCCTGGGCTCCTCTTCAACTGTCCTCCAACTTCTTTGCTCTATCTTTCTCTTTGCACAAGGAAGGCTAAAGGGTTGGGACAAAGGGAATATACAATTGGGTATAGTTTCTCTACTATGATTTTTCGTCCTCCAAATGGGACCCCTAACCCTTCTTTTATAGGCTAGAAGAAGCTAGGTATTTGGACGAACCCTCGGCCATGCATGGCTAGAAGGTTCAGTTAACTCACCCAAATTTGTGTGTTCCATCGACAACTTTCCTTTTTTCATGCTTTTGTAGGTACATGCGGGCTGTTTTGGGTCAGCGAGCATGTACACACGTGGAGTAATAGAGCAGGGCACATGGGCCTTTATAACGAGTGTTTTTAAGAAGATTTGTTCAACAGTGCTTTGGCAAAGAAGGGATCTGAGATGGCCTGATGCTAGGTAAGCATGTATCGTGCAAATTACAGTTATAACAGGTATGTAGATATTATCTTTGTGTTAAACAATCTACAAGCTCCACCTGAGTATAGCAAAACAAAGGCCAGATTCCTAAAACTGAAAGCCGCGAAATTTTGTATAATAAATGAATTACTGTACGGGAAGGATCTGGGAGGGTTTTTGTTGAGCTGTTTGATAGAAGAAGAAGAAGAAAAGACCATCAGAGAGTTCCATTAAGTCGACTGTGGAGGTCACCATTATTGGAAGACTACTGTGCACAAAATTTTGAGAGACAGTTTCTATTGGCCAAGTATTTTCCCTGATGTTTACAAAGAAGTTTCAAAGTGCCATGATTGTCAAATCTTCGATGGGAAAGGAAAATTGCAGTCTTTGTCGTTGAAACCCATTTCAGTAGAAGCCCCTTTCAGACAATGGGGCCTGGATTTTATAGGAGAAATACACCCATAGTCCTCAACTCAACACAAATGGATCCTAACTACAACGAATTATTTTACTAAGTGGATTGAGGTTGTACCTACCAAACAAGCTACAGATGATGTTATCATTCGATTCCTAGAAGACAATATCCTGTCTATATTCGGATGCCGGATCAATATTATAATAGACAATGCGACGGTCTTCAAATCTAAAAAGTTGGAAAACTTTTGCAGTGATTACAACATTACCCTTGGCCATTCTACATCATACTAACCACAAGGAAATGGACTAGATGAGTCTTCAAATAAAATCTTGGTCAGGATCATAAAAATATTGTTGCAGGAGAATAAAAATGCATGGCACAAAAATCTCATTCATGCACCGTGGGCTGACAGGATATCCCTGAAGAGATCTATTGCCACATATCCTTTCCAAATCGTTTATGGCACATAAGCTATGTTTCCTACTGCATTAGGATTTCCGGTGATGAAGTTTTTACAGGAGAAAGAAGTGGAAACGAATGCCGGATGAAGAAGGGAGGATGAACTCATCAACGCACAACAGACCAGAGAAAGGGCCTTCAATAATGCCCAGTTACGTCAAGACAAGATCAAAGAAGCTTTCGACAGACGTACCAAAGCGGAAGACTTCCATCTCAGAGACTTGGTACTAAGATGGGACGTCAGGAATGAAGATAAAGGTAAACATGGGAAATTTGATCACCTGTGGCTAGGCCCGTTCAAGATTACAGCTTACCGTGGGAGCAATGCTTATTTGTTGGAAGAAAGTGATGGAAAACTTGCCAGAGGAGGGCCTGTGAATGGCAGGTTCCTCAAGCATTACGTTGTTTGAAAAATCATCACCCCACCATTCATTGTACATAGTCGCTTTGTATTTTTTCTTTACATATGAAAGACATAATAAAAAACAACATGGTTGAAGCTTGAGGTGAAGGCCTTGAGCTGTGCTGAGTAGGTTTGGAGTTTATGAATAAAGGTAAAAGGATTCAGATCACACACATAAGATTACAACCCAATGGGTAGGCACTTAATCTATAGTTCTTTGCTACCTCGTAGGGAGGATAACATCCCCAGTTAGAGCCAATGTTATCACCATAATATTTTTTGGATGGTATCCGAACTTAAAAACCTTAGTGAAGGATTATATCACCACAGAGATATGATAGATCAGAAGGCCCCGCTATATCTGGTAACATTACGAAAAAAATAGAGGAGATGTAAAGAGAAAGACTCGGTGGACCGTCGATCTTGAAAGCAACCCGGATCAACAGTTGAGGTGTGTATCAGAGATTTAACTAACGTGAAGGTTAAGTGATCGAGGGCAGGTTGGGGAAAATAATCACGGTTTCATTACGGGACATGTGGCTCCCGTAGAGGTACATCGGGGGAAAAAGAAGTCTAACTAATACCACTTCCTTCAACCCCCCGATGCCAAGCCTTCAGGAAAATGCAGATCGTTGATCCTGAAAGTGGCTCGGATCAACGACTCAGGCACATATCGATGATCGAAACATCACAAAGATTAATCGATAGAGGACGGGCTGGGGAAAACTACCGTGGTTTGAATCATAGACGCGTGGTGCCCTCAGAGGCACATCGAGGTGAAAAGTGGTTCACTTGAAACCGTTATCTCCGATGCCAGTAGATACCTATAAAAGGAGGAACCCCCCGACATTATTCTATGATAATTCGAAGCCTTCAGACATTTGAAAACTTGGCACGAAGCTTCCACTCAAATTTGAAATCTCAGAACCGAACCAGACTTGCATTTTTTTCTCCGCTTGATAGGTATTCTTCACCATGGCTGCCAGTCCTGTCATTTTATCTGTAAATGAACAAGATATTTCCTTCAGGGAGGAAGCCCTAATTGACATAGATTTTGATGTTTTCAACATAGAGATAACAATATCACCCATTTCCGTGTCTAGATTGAATTTGTTGGACAATGTTGGAATGCGCATACCTTTTCTCGAAGTGGCTCAAGCCCCCATCATCCCTTACTTCGTAGAAATGGTCTTTCCATTCCTCGAATTTGTAAGCTGGTGTGCAGAGTGATATTCTCAGGGAGAAAGAGTAATTTTAAATAAATTAGGATCCGAAGTTCTGTGTAAAGTAGACAGTCCATCACTCGGGCATGCTTTTAGTGTGCCAAATGCCTCCCCCACAGTGTCATATCCCTTCGAGGAGAAAAGAATGATCAAAATTTATAGAGAGTGTCTGCTTGAAGTTAAAACCTTATTTCTGCAGACCATAGTAAAGCCTGAACATCATTCAGAGAGTCTGTCGTTACCTGCCAGGGTAAGCGTCATGATTGTCGAAGTCCAGTGGGCTTGTTCCCTGCTAAGTCAAATTTTAGGGTTAGACAATGACAAGTTTGTGGTAGAGGTCATGTTAGGCTTCTTGTTGGTTTGTTTTCTGTCTGGTTAGTCAATTTGTGTCAGTTTTGATGAATTTATTACAGAGAATATACATCAACAAATGGTCAATTTCAGCTCGTTGAGACACTTAAGATACTACACGCACTTGCTGAGGATGTTTCTGGAGTCCAACAAAACCGAATTTCCTGAGACAGATTTTATTTCGACCGAGTGCAAAAGGATCACCATGCTCATCTTCATCAACAAGATTATGTTTAGGGTACAGAGTCTCATTTTTGGGTTAGATCTACCGAGAGTTATGGAAGAGATGAAAAGCTCACTATAGCCGAATCCAAAGAGCATGGTAGGAGATTGGGTGTTGTTCACACAATCTACTGTGATTTGGGTATATGGATACCAGGAAGGACCTTATCTTTTACCAGTTTTTATGATGCCCAGGGTCTTCACTTTGGAATTCATAAGACAAAGAATTATCTCAGAGACTGAACATTTTCTGAAAGCATAAAAGGCTTCTAATCTTAAATTTCCTTTCATGGTAGGTCCCTTCGTGGTGAAGAGTAAGTCTTGTTTGCCCCAGATTAAATCCAAGCTCAGTAAATTTGGTTTCACACAGTTGCAAGGGATAAGATATGATCCCCATTAGATCATATCAACGAGAAGATTGGCTAGTAGACATGGCCCCTATGAACATGAACATGTCGAGGGTTTCGATAAGTTGACCAACCTAGAGACCTGTGAGGAAATGGAGGTCACCATACAACAAGACCAAATGAAACAAACAAAAAAAACTTCTCAGTCGATCCCAACATGGAAACCTTCCCCTAAGTTGGTTATCAAAGATCCTAAAATGAGCGTTTACAATAGGAGGAGCAATTCAAAAGCACTAGACACCAGTAGCTAGAAAGACACTCTCAAAAGGATGAAAATCACATCATCATCTCAAGTAGTTGACCTGGAAGAAGAAGAGCTCAAAGGGAAAATGTGCATGGAAATGGTAGAGGCCATAACCAAGAATGAAGAAACCAGTACAGAAATCAAGCCACAAAACGAAAGCAGCATGAAGGTCTTCAACAGTAGGAAATACATACTTGGCCAGACACCTGGGGTAGTGTATCAATCCAAGGGAGATTTAATGAATTAGTATGCTATGAAAGGAAGTATGGAAAATAGTGAAATAAGAGATCTTTTACTTGAAGTAGAAAGTGCTTCTCAGCACAAGGCTTCCTTACTCTCAGTCAGGGATGTGGAGAAAAAGACGTTTAAGATTGCAGTGGCTGATGATGATAAAGTCTCCGAGATCAAAGTGCACTATGAAAACATTTCTGCCTCTGACAAGGTAAAATTTCATAGGAATGTCAGTGACATGTTATATTCTGATTATCTAAGCTTGGCACTAAAGGTTACAAGGTTAACAACATACACGTCAAAACTAGATGGACAACTGAAACAGGAAAAAGTGTCCAGCAAATCCTGGATGACACAGGTGGAAAAACTAGAGTTTGAAGGTCCCCAGGGGTTGAAATCTTCTTTGGATGAAAAGGACAAGATGATCCAAAGTCTAAAGAAAAGGCTGAAGATGTCACCTATAGATCATCCACAGACAGTAGAATTGGCTGCATTGGAAGAGGAGAAAGAAATATCCAGACAAGAGGCACTCGATTACAAGGCTAAACTGCTGCAATTGGAGAAAGAGAAAGAACATTGGTCATTGGCATAGGCAACAACATCAGACATGGCAGTCATTATACTTGCAAATACAGAGGTTGGATCAAGCACTGAGGGGTTAGTCCAAGTTATGTCCCAGGTAATCTTAAAAACATGTGAGATCAAGAATCTCAAAGAGAACATGGAAAAGCTGAAGCAGGAGATGAAAGTGAAGGATGAAAAGATAGCTCAAGTCCACAGAGAAAATCAAGATTTGCAGGAGAGAGTGAACAAGCTAAAAACCAAGTTAAAGGGAAAGACGTTATTGCAGGGAGCCAAACATGTAATTTGGGATTCTATTGCTATGGAGGTTGCTAAATTTAGGGTTTATCTGAATTTTATCAACGACAAAGATAACATGGTTGTTATAGCTCGAAACAAATGCGCTGTTGTAAATGAAATATTAGCAAAGAAGCCCTCGAAGTGGGCCCAAAACACTATTGATTTACTGAATGTTGAACCAATTGTTGAACTTCAAACCATTGGTGTGAAAGATAGGACCGCGTTGATCATTTCATCTAGGAGGATAATTGCTAAGTACAACTTACTCGGATTAGTCCGGAACAAAGTTGTGGAAATGGAATATAGTATATAGGAGTTTAAAGACGCTTTTGAAGATTTGTTCATCAAAGGCCTTCCATCATTTTGGGATGGTAAAGGCTCGTTATACAATCAAGAAGACTATCACTCTCTCCTCATGCAATGCAGAATGGACCATTCTAAGTTCGAGGATATGGAAGAAAGTCTGAAAGGTCCGAGTCTGGTAGAGTATTTGGCTATAGATTTCAAAATTTTAAACAAGTTTAAAACAGTGAAGGTCAGCATGACAACCATGTCCTATGCTACATGCATTGACTTGGAAATTTGGATTAAAGAGATGATGGATTACGTAATCCCCTCTGATCCACAATGGAAAGAAAACGCGCAGTTGGGTAAGATAAAGTGAAACTTCCCCAGGACCAACAAATGATCTCCATGTGTCACCAGTTTTGCAGATTCGACAGGAGCTCAGAGTGAGACAAATGGCGTAGAAGAAGTCAGACAGTCAGAGAAATTGTTCATGATTTTGAAACGTTTTCTTTTGCTAATTATTGTAAATCATTTTGTATACTGAAACTGTCAGTCGAAACTGTTACAGAAGCTGAAACGTTTTAGTTTCAATTGTTTTTTATCAAATTGTATAAGTACTAAGAGACTTGAATTGATTAATGTTGGCAGAAGTGCAAGAGCACCTTTTGGTTGTATCAAACTCTATTTGTAAATTTTCTGAATCTGAATTGAATATAAATGCAGAAGATTTTGAAGTCTCTACGAAAAGATTCTAACGGGTGGTGATATGAACTTTGTTTCCCTTCATCGTATGTATTTCCTGTAACATGTCATTTCATTTACATTTTCTTCTGTTTAAATTGGAGACTTTAAAGGCCCAGAATTCGTCTTGTGACGGTCTTGGCTTAAGCAATTTAAACTATGTGATTGTCTTCTTAACTTATTCAGAATTCATTTCAGTAATGCTCTGATGCAGTTATTTGTTCTCTTTATCTTCCTACACCCCTTTTAAATTTAAGAATAACTCAGATTCATCGCCTTATTTAGCCTTTGTCCTCTAGAGAGTTCTATCAGTCGATGCATTGTTTTCGTTCACTTTCAAAATTTTGACTCCATAGCCCCTAGTGTTTCTCCCCTTCTTTGCCATCGACTTTATTAAAAACCCCAAAGCAAACCAAATCTAGCCACCGATTTCCATAGATATACCCAATGACACGAGAGAGCCCTATCTGAGTTGAGCAGGCTAGTGCCTCAGCTCTAAAGCTGGTTGAAACAATTACCTTTGTTGTTTGTCTATTCAGCCGGACAAAATTTACAGAGTGATAACATGAAGCATGGATTACAAATTGGAGTTGACTCCATATTCACATGTACATCTAGTCTTCCATGTTTCTTTCTTAAAGAAGGTAACGGATGCTATGATACTACTCCAAACTATTTTACCAGAGATAAATGAATAAGAAAAATTATACTAGAACCAGAAATAATCCTTGAAACAAGGATTAAGAAGCTGTGGAATCGATCAATTGTTGAGTACCTCATCAAATGGAAGAACCTACATGGACGATTCGACGTGAGAAGATGGTTTCTTCATGTAGAATCCCTAGGGAAAGGACATGGTAATCCCTAAAAAAAACCCCATGTTAATTATAAAACCCCTTATTAAGCCCTAGATATTGAATTATTACATTTCTAGTGTTATATTTGTATGTAGGCTAGAACCCTTTATTGTACCCTTTCATTACAATTGCACCATTTTTCTCCTATATACATACACCAAGAAAACCTAGCCTTAAGATCATCACATCTCATATTATACATTGAATATATTGTAAAAAAAGGTTTCCGGCTTGAAGTGAAATTTTTATCATTCTCAAGAAGTTGGATCATAATATTCCTTCATTCATGGATGAGTTTTTTCTTCTAAGAAATATACATAAACCTTTGTCTTGATTTAATCCAATTGCATCCTCGGTCCTTCTTGACCAGGATTTTTTTCATCATTGTTCTCACTTTTTCTACACTATTCCACCTGTCAACCACAACATATAATTGGAAAGAAGCACATACGTTGCAATATTATGTGGTTCTAACTCAAGTAGACATTTTGCTGCACATTTTCCTTTATTTAGGTTTCCATAGACTTTACAGGTACCAAGCAAGTTCTACCATACGACACCACTAAGATCGAAGACGAGAGGTTGAATGGCGTCTTAAAATCTCTTGAAGATGAAATCGGGTTGAAGGGGCAAGTAGGGTTTGAGGCTGTTGATGTTGGTGAGCTGGGCAGTACTGAGATGGGTTCAATTAAGCAAGGTGAATTAACAGATGGGAATTCTGAAGCGACCTCCGTGTCTGATACAGGAGACTTGCATTCAGGAGCTGGAAATTTAACGTATTATGACGATATTCCTGCAGAGCTCGGTTTCTTCGTGGACCATACTGCTGACGAACTTGGAATCATCATGAACCATATCGATGGAGATTCCGTCCATGGCGATGTTGAGACTTCGGAGGTTTTTTATGGGTCTCTGTGGGAGAATGTGGGTTTTTGAATGAACATCCAGTCGTTCAAAATGATTTTGAACCCCCACAACAAGAAGTTGGATTGGTCGTCATTGGAGCCGAGTTTGATGAAGTTGGCAGCGATATTAGACCAATCCATCGTCTGAACGCCAATGAGGAAAACGGTGAAAAATAGTTATTGAGATGAACATTTGCCTGGTGTTGTTGAAAGTAGAAAGTGTTCTCAGAACCGTGAATGTAGCTGTATTCCCCCAGTGTTTTTTTATACGCGCTGTCGTAACTTTGAAGCAGTCTGTAACAAATATTTATCTATAAAGGGCAAGGCCTACTGGCCTCCATTTACTCCCAGCTGAAAGTTCATCGATTTTATATTTTCAAAACATGTTCTCGTAGTTTTCTAAGTATTTTGTCAAAATGTTAGTGATGAAATGTTGATGTTGTTACGAGTACACAGTGGATAATGGATCACTGATCACAGTCCATAATGGAGATGGTGATGGAGTGTAATGGTAAGATATTTTTTTATCTGAAATAAAAAAAAAATCTTAAAAACTAATTTTATGTACTATATTAATAAATAATGACAAATAGTATTATGTATTATATTAATATGTACTATATATAGTTTGAGTGGGCCTAATGGTTAAGAATATGTGTTTTTTTTTTAAAAGTCACAGGTTCAAATCTAGAAAGATAGGGTATGTATAACTTTGTAGACTTTAAAAATAAATTATTATTATTATTATTATTATTAAATAATGACAAATAATATTTTAATAAGAAATTAAATTTTCTATATTATATTAATAAATAATGACAAATAATATTTTGATTAAAAAATGAAAAATGAAAAACAAACCAATCTTCTGTATGTTATTTTTTTAGTTTAATATTCAATATAACCTTAAAAATATTTAATGCAAGAATCATACTTATTAATTAACCATCGTAATGAAAGCTTATGAAAGAAACACAATTGAAAATCAGATAATCCTAACAAACTTTCAGAAATGATGACATTGATCTTCCATTCTATTGAGCATGTCTTCTTAATGATATTTTAAATTGATCCCATTTATTTTCTATCATTAACTAGTGTATAACCCCATATATGTTTAGCTTCCGAGATAAACATGTGGTCATGCTAATTTTTATTGACATTGTATGTAGAAATGTTAAGATAGGAAATAAATAATCCATTTAAGGTGGGATGTCGACTAGCCATTTCTTTATATGGCGATAGTATTATCATTCATATACATAAAGGTGATTGTGCATTGATTCTTTTCACTGCATTCCTGTGGGGGTTAAACTATAGAAAATAAGTTATTAATGATACTTCTTTTTGATATATATAGGGTTAAATGTTTAGGGTATAGGGTGATAATAAGTATATTTAGAGGTTAATAAAGTTATTTTTTAAGTATATTGAGAAGTTAATAAAATTATTTTTTAAGGGAAGATTATATAATTTAGTTATACAAATCCAGAGGGGGATAGGGTGTGTATACCTTCGTACCAGTCAAATCGCTGGGCGGAAGGGGGTCCCTTGTCCCACAAACAAGGGGGTCTCATACACCAATTTGGTGTGCTGGCTTGGCCGTAACCTTAAAAATAGATTATTATTATTATTATTATTGAAATTGCTTGGAGGAGGGTTTTTTATTTTAAATTTGTATTTGATATAAAATAAATTAATTTTTCCTTGCCTTGGTAATCCATATTATTCATTAGCATATGAGGATGGTGAATTGGCTGTGCATTGAGGTTTTATTTTAGTTTAAGAAACTGGATATGATTTTGGATAGGAACAAATGAAGAGAAAAAAATAGAAAATAACACTAGGTAGGAGTAGTTTAAAGAAAACTAGATATTACAATTCAAAATAAGAATTTAAATGACTCATGGCTTTCACAAAAAAGAGTAGTTCAAAGAAAACTAGATATCACAATTCAAATTAGGCATTTAAATGAATAATGATTTTCACCAAAACTCAAGTTTGGATGATTATTTCAAATACACCAATTACATAATTGAAATTAGAAATAGAAAATTTAACAAATAATAGTTCACATAACAATAGATAGATAGGTGAAAACAAAAAAACATAGACACTACTAGCTCATATATAAGTTGGGATGCTAGAAGTTGCAAAGCTAAATCTGAGATCTCCCAAAAATGTTTGCTACTCCACCAACATTGATGAAAACAAAAGATAAAATCCAAGCTATGAATAAATGACCAATATAATTTAATCATGAACAATCACCAAAATATTTAAATATAACAAGATAAATCTTAATCTAAACTAAATAATATCTATCGATACATAACACATGGATGTTGTTATCACACCCACCAAGGTTCAAGTCTCTACAATGGCATGCTTATGCGTGTTCTTGTTCTTATGTGCACACGTTATTGCAAAAATGGGTGGGGCTAAGTTTGAATCCTAGGAGACTTTGGTGGAATAGATACCTCTAACTCATGGCTTCTTAAGTGAAGGATAAATTCCTTCGCTTGTGAGAAGTTGATGTCCCTATGTTAAATCTAAAGTAAATTAGCGATCATTTATTTGTGATGAAATGAAGCATTTATCCATTTAAAAAAAGAAAGAGTGTATATAGTTAAATATCCAATTATAAAGAGTTAAAGTTGTTAGTTTAGGCACATGGTTTTGGTAGCCCGTGCTTTTAGAGACTGTGGATTACATGTAATGAAATCCTATAAAAGGGTGATACTCTATTGTATGTTTCGAGAGTTGAGTGGTGAAGGCTCACTTGGAAAGGGTCGGGAGGTTGGTCGGCTTGGCCAACTTTGGCCAAGGGAAATAATAGATCTATTGTTGGATGGTTTTTCATGTAAGGGTTTTCAGGGATAAATCTTGTGTGATTTATGTGTGTTGTTGCTATATTTTATTGATATTTTTATCTCTCTCATGATTTATTTCCTAACAACTAGTATCAGAGTGAGGAAAACCTGGACTCTCTAGTGAGAGTGGTTTGATGAAGGCAATGCTAAGGAGGCCATTAGAGAGTTCTATATCTGGTCGTTGGGGTTATTCTCCTGAAGATAAAGTTGAAATTCGAGAAAGGTTGTGTGCAATAGAGAAAAGTTGAGCTGTAAGGAGAAGGGTTGAGCCATGAGTCCGTGAAGAGAAAAAACAAGTGGATCGAGACCAACAAAATATGAATGCACTCGAAGTGTTTGACACAATGCCTCAACAAGATGATCGTGGACTATTATTATGGGTTGTTGAAGGAGGTTGTGAGGCTTGGTCAAGATGTGTGAAGGTGAGAGGATGTAAGCATAAGTGTCAGGATAGCAAAAATGAAAAAAAATCAATTAAAATTTTGATGGAATTGAATGTAAATGGGCATATGACTCTAAGACCTGGTTAGGAATGCTTACGCCAAATTTGAAATTTTACCAATAAAGTATAGACCTAGACCTAAGGGGGGGAGCATGTGCATGGGGGATTCCCGTATACCTAACTTTGAGGGAGGTTTGACTATATTTGGTCATGGGAAACCCCAAGTCAAGTTTAAATGGGGGATTGTTAGGTTAAACTTAACTCGGTGAAAGAGTCAAAGATGTTAGGTCAACAATGGTGGTTTTGGGCACATAGTTTTGGCAGCCCGTGGTCTTAGAGCCAGTGGATTACATGTAATGAAAAACTATAAAGGGGGAGCATGTTCATGCGAGATTCTCTTATACCCTAACTTTGAGGGAGGTTTGGCCGTATTTGATCATGGGAAATCCCAAGTCAAGTTTAAATGGGGGATTGTTAGGTTAAACTTGACTCAGTAAAATAATTAAATTTGTTAGGTCAACAATGGTGGTTCTGGGCACATGGTTTTGGTATCCTATCGTGCCCTTTTAAGTGTTCTTGAGTGTGATTTGTGGCCATTTGGACCACACCATGCCTCATGATTTTAGAGTGATCGAGAAAAAAGAAGAAGGGGGGGAGGTCTGCAAGCATCTAAAAGATTCAACACTATCTCCAAAGCAATCCAGGTATGCTTAAGCATCTTGTTTATGTATAGATCCAATGGCATATTAAAAATCATCCCATTCAATCTCAACTTAGAGAACTAAAAAATGAACTTGTGATAGAAGTTCACACCACCTAGGAAGCTTTTGAGATCAATCATAGAGTGTGGTAAGGCCACTTCAAGAGGGAATCTACATTGTAAGGATGCGGCTTGATTCCCTCTACTAAAAATAAGAAACCCAAATAACAAATATATGTGTGCCCAAAAATAGAATTTTAAGCTATACTTGGATTTTATTGGTGTGTAACATGTCCAACACTTGGTGAACATGTTGGAAAAGATCATCCCATGCCTTATTGAAGATAAGAATATCATCAAGATAGATAATGAAAAAGAACCCTAGATTGGGGTGAAACAAATAATTGATTAGTGTCATAAAAGTAGTTGGAGCAATGGTGAGCCAAAGGGAATAATTAAAAACCACTCAAAGAGGTAAATTTTGATCCTCTCGTACAAAATTGTTCAAAGTATCTCCAAATAACTTTTGTTGAGTTGTTGCTTACATAATTTGATGAGAGCGTTATTTTGATCCAAATAATATTAGAAAGGACCGCTTTGAGAGATAACATATAATCTTCCACAAATCATGCTTTAATGTTATTTAATGAGGAAATTCCTCGAGCCCTTCAGCTATTAATGACAATATTTATGGGACCTACATGATGAGTTATTAGCATTAAACCATACTAAATGCGTCTTGGAAATAACTCGAAGGTGGCAGGGACGGACGGAAGCAAATAACATTTTGGGACTTTTGTGAGACCGCCAACCTGGGAACCCGCGAGCCCATCGTTGCAAAAGGTTAAGAATTGGATAAGTTTTGTAATGTGGTTGGTCAGAATGATCATATAAGGGATGAGATACTTAGGATATCGAGAAATCAAATGGCCAAAATGTAGATCACGGATCGTTTATGTACAAAATGTAGTTCACAGAACAAGGGATATGAAAGCTTGAAACCCACCAACTCGGGAAATTGCAACTGCAAAAAATGTCAGACTCATGATGTGAGTGTGTGGATGGAGATGAGGATCCGCGAGTCTGCCAACCTGCGAACCCTTCATTTTCGAAAAACGACTAAGTATAAGAGCTAGAAAGGGAGAATAGAGGGGAAAAAAGAAAAGGGAAATTAGGGTAAGTATAGAAGAGGGAAAAGAAAAGGACGAAAGGAGTTGGTAAAATAGAGAAGGGGAGGGAAATTCTGGAAGCGGGAATTGGTCTCAACAATGTGACACAGTCTTTCATCCCATGGTGTTTTAGGAATTGACCAATGCTCAGTTTCACTATAGAGCTCGTGATAATTTGTTCTTATCTTAGCAATGCTTATTTTTTCTTTACACTTGGAAAAAAAAAATAGATAATTTTGATCTTCTAGATTAGGGTTTGATTACATCCTTAAATACCTTAAATTTCATTTTCCTATAACTCTTTATCAAACCACATTTTCTCCTTAAATTTTGATTTGACAATTTTTTTAATAGTATCTTTATTCTACAAAATGGTGTCTTCCATGATTCCCCAATAGTTTATCCAAGACCGGGCATCTTTATGCCATCCTTGCTTGAGTCGATGGTGGTTATGACTCGATTTTGAAGCAATTTTAGGAAGCCTCTTGTCTTCCATGTTGTTTAACTTGTTCTTATACATTAGATATCTGGTCAGAGCCATGCTCTCAATGGGGAAGAGGCTTGTTTCTAAGAGGAGGATGGGATAGGTTGTATTTCCTTTCATTGTGAGATTATAGGTTTTAAAATTCTTTTGTGTTTTCTCTATTTTTCTCCAGGATTTATGAGAGATATTATAGCCCCATACTTCACATCCATAAAGAAGAATAGGTGTAACAAGAGTCTCAAAGAGGAGTTTCTTCTTATCCCAAATCTAAGGATCAGTTGATTTACAATTGTTTTCAAGCCCATTATAAGCTTTCCATCCCTCAATAATCCTTTTCTCAATACTATAATTCTAATTGAGCTTGTGGTGAATATTGATTCCAATATATTTGTATGAAGTCACTTCCTCCAAGTTGTTGTTGTAATATACAAAAGCGTCACAAGTGATCTTATTGGATTTAATAATCATGGCCTTAGTCTTATTAGTATTAACAATCATACCCATATTGGAGCAAAAATCCTTAAGTATTCTTAGTTGGTTTCAAGATCATGGGGACTCCTTGCCATGAGAACGATATCATCGACATAAAGAAGTAGATTGGTGACTATACCAGTGAGAGCAGGTCTGACACAACCTGCTTTTTCCAAGAAATCTTCTAACTTGTCAATGTATATGCTTGTTGGCCCTTGACCAAGTTTTGAGGAACACTTGGTCATATTTGACCATTTTTGGACTTTGATAGCTTGTCAAAGATGGAGCGCAATGCGAAGCAGAGATTGTGGAAGCTAGACCCCTTTCTTGGGTCCTTTTTGGGTTTTTGGGGATAATGTAATGGGTATGGAATGTCGGCCCATGGGTTTATCCATGTTTAGGCCTATTTTGTAAATTATAAATAAGTAGCTAGGTAATGTAAGAAGAGGAGGAGAAGATAAGCTAAGTCCTAGTAAAGGCTTTGTGTATATTGTGTGACCGACTTGCAGAGATGAGTGCAAGTGCTGTAAGCGTTGAGTGCATGGATTATAATAAGGCTCTGTGCTAGATCTACTTGGGGAAGGAGGATCTAGTGAGGTGCCGCAAATCTCCTATCTTATGCAGAGTACAAGTTTGAGCTCTGTGTTGTAACCCAATTGACCAAAGATAATAAAAAAGAAGACATTGTGGATGTAGCTCCAGGGTGGGGGTGAACCACGATAACTCTGTGTGTTGTGCTTTGTGCTTCGACCTAATGTGTTTGTCTCTTTCCATGTGTTGTGCTTTGATATGATTATGTTATGTGCTTTGCTATGATATACTTAGATAGATCCACTTTGCTTTGTGCTTCCTAGATGTATGGGTGTAGATCTGGCATATATGAAAGTGTTGAGTTCTAAACCCATTTTGTGGTTGCTAAGTGCTAACTTAACCTAGATCTAAGTGAATGTTGCGGCGCTCTGTGCCATCTGCAGAGTGACATGAGGGTTAAATACTGATGAATAATCTATGCTAAAGTGTTTCCTAAGAGTTAGAATCACAGATCTGTGTCCTAGCTAAGGTTGCAGACACCTGAGTCTTGCAACCACCCATGCCTCTACCTCAAATGAGACTTCATCTGCTTCGCAGGTGTTGTCGAAAGGGTCGGTAGTTGGGGTTTTTTTGGTGCGTTGTTGAAGCTTAGCCCTAGAATGATCGCTAATCTTGAAAGGATAAATATGAATCAAGAAGACCATAAGGCAGATCCAAAAAAGGTAGAAACCCAACAAGAATCAGAGAAAGTATTAATACAAATTAAAGAAACCCTGAAGGAACACAAAGATGCCTTATTGAAGATAAGAATATCATCAAGATAGGTATTGGAAAAGAACCCTAGATTGGGGTGAAACAAATAATTGATTAGTGTCATAAAAGTAGTTGGAGCAATGGTGAGCCAAAGGGAATAATTAAAAACCACTCAAAGAGGTAAATTTTGATCCTCTCGTACAAAATTGTTCAAAGTATCTCCAAATAACTTTTGTTGAGTTGTTGCTTCCATAATTTGATGAGAGCGTTATTTTGATCCAGATAATATTAGAAACGAGCGCTTTGAGAGATAACATATAATCTTCCACAAATCATGCTTTAATGTTATTTAATGAGGAAATTCATCGAGCCCTTCAGCTATTAATGACAATATTTATGGGACCTACATGATGAGTTATTAGCATTAAACCATACTAAATCCGTCTTGGAAATAGCTCGAAGGTGGTAGGAACGGACGAAAGCAAATAGCATTTTGGGACTTTTGTGAGACCGCCAACCTGGGAACCTGCGAGCCCATCGTTGCAAAAGGTTAATAATTGGATAAGTTTTGTAGTGTGGTTGGTCAGAATGATCATATAAGGGATGAGATACTTAGGATATAAAGAAATCAAATGGCCAAAATGTAGATCACAGATCGTTCAGGTACAAAATGTAGTTCATAGAACAAGGGATATGAAAGCTTGAAACCCGCCAACTCAAGAAATTGCAACTACAAAAACAGTCAGACTCATGATGTGAGTGTGTGGATGGAGATGAGGATCCGTGAGTATGCCAACCCGCAAACCCTTCATTTTCAAAAAATGACTAAGTATAAGAAATAGAAAGGGAGAATAGAGGGGAAAAAAGAAAAGGGAAATTAGGGTAAGTATAGAAGAGGGAAAAGAAAAGGACGGAAGGAGTTGGTAAAATAGAGAAGGGGAGGAAAATTCTGGAAGCGGGAATTGGTCTCAACAATGTGACATAGTCTTTCATCCCATGGTTTTTTAGGAATTGACCAACGCTCAGTTTCACTATAGAGCTCGTGAGAATTTGTTCTTATCTTAGCAATGCTTATTTTTTCTTTACACTTGCAAAAAAAAAATAGATAATTTTGATCTTCTAGATTAGGGTTGATTACATCCTTA
>ML784476.1:126956-152167 GCA_009831015.1 Picea engelmannii
AAGGACCTGGTAATTTCTCTGGTGGACGTAGCCCACACTGGGTGAACCACGTAAATCTGTGTCTCTCTTGTATTGTGTGTCTTCTGTGTTTTGTTTCTGCATTTGTTTTATTTTATTGCTCCGCGGTCCTGTTTTTCTAACAGCTATACCCCTTTCTTGGGTCCTTTTTGGGTTTTTGGGGATAATGTAATGGGTATAGGATGTCGGCCCATGGGTTTACCCATGTTTAGGCCTATTTTGTAAAGAATAAATAAGTATCTAGGTAATGTAAGAAGAGGAGGAGAAGATAAGATAAGTTCTAGTAAAGGCTTTATGTATATTGTGTGACCGACTTGCAGAGCTGAGTGCAAGTGTTGTAAGTGCTGAGTGCACAGATTGTAAGAAGGCTCTGTGTTAGATCTACTTGGGGAAGGAGGATCTAGTGAGGTGCGTGCAGATCTCCTGTCCTATGTGGAGTACAAGTTTGAGCTTTGTGTTGTAACTCGATTGACCAAAGCTAATAAAGAAGAAGAATACATTGTGGACGTAGCCCCAGGGTGGGGATGAACCAAGGTAACTCTGTGTGTTGTGATCTATGTTTCAACCTAATGTGTTGGTGTTATTGGATAAATCAGTAGGTGCGGACACTAACTAATCTCCCTAGATCCACCTAGATCTAGAAAAAAACACACCAAAACATGACGCTTTCCTTAAGTTTTAAATATTGAATTTACTAACTAAAGAGGGATAGGTGACATAACATTTAAACGCTGCCTCCTCTCGCCATCGCCATCCTAGCTCCATTCCAACACTCATACAATGATGATCCTGCAAAAGAACGCAACCAACCAAAGTGATAGTAATAGCATAAACTCAATATAAACCTATGTATGTGATCAAGGAATCATACAATAAAACACAACAAGATTTATAGGAAAGAATTATATTACTGTATAATATTAAATGTGAAAGAGAGATTACAACTGTGGCCTTGATGTCATAAGGTCCCTTCCAATTGTCCTTTGTTCCCCACACACTTCCACTCTAAGAATTCTGAGAGCATAGATCTGATAATATTCACAATCTATCTTGACAAAGTGGCTCATCTAGCCAAGCTAACAATCTCCAAATCTCAATCCAATCCAAGCTAATCCAAAAAAAGATAACTTTCTCCATGAGAGCTCCTCTCCTTTTATAATTTGAAGAGGATAAGGTGAAGAGGTTAGGATGATCCCACTAAATCATGAAAGCGAGTAAGATCCAAACCATTCGGATGCCACCTCACCATGGAAGTTTCTCCTTCTAGAAGCATCGAGAAGATTCTCGTTTTTCCCACATATGAGCATTTTCACACCTTGCCTATATAGCAACCTACGAACACTTCGCGACCTAGCTATGGTGCAGCCTGCAAAAATTAGGCATTTTTGCACCTTGTCTATATAGCAACCTGTGAACATCCTCTTTAATAGGGTTTTTACAAAGGAAAATGAAACTTCTTTTCTCAAGAAAAGTTCTTCTCCCTTCCTTCTTCAGAAACTCGGGCCACTGACCCCTCTGAAGGAAACAGATAGATTTACATCATTAATAGTCATAGGGATGATGAAAATAATGTGTAACAGAGAGCCCCCCAAAGTATGAAGTTAGAACATAGTGATAGCTGAAATACTTTGTCGAGTGTCTGTAGGGAACAAGGAACACATCGGTCGGAAACCTGCCAACAAACAAGGAAATATAGTATAATAATATATAATCACTGAGGTAGGCATTCCCATACTCAGAATATAAATGACTCAAAGCATAAATGCTGACATGTAAACATCCATGTCAAGTAAGACAGGTCATGGCCACCAAACATACATTGTGGATCCATGCCATTATGACTCAAATCTGAACATAGCCACCAAAAATACACTGTGGATCTATGTGTTAAAGACTCAAATTTGAACATAGCCATGAGACATACAATGTGGATCTATGCAATAGTACAAACTAAATATACTCCAACACAACCTGAATCTATCAGAAAAGATCCAGGGTCTTCATCTCCACCACTCTATAGTACGAATCTAACCATGTGAATATATGTGTCGAAGTCGAACATGGTAGAAACCACTTGATTACCAGTCATTAGTGTATACTATTAACAAGTGTGAGCGAAATCACCATTAATGTCAATGATCCCCAAGGTACACTAGTACAATCCAACGAATGTGAATCAATGAGCTGAGGTCGAACACTCGACGAAATCTCTCGATCAGGGGTCGATAATGAAAACCCACTGTCGAAAGCGAGGAAAGCTGCCATTGAGGCATACGAGTTCCAAGGTACCAATTAGTTTCTAAGTCTAATTCTTGGATAATGAGTTGAAGTCGACAGGAAAAGACTCGTCACAGGAGGGCCTTAATGTATCCCACATCAATGACACAAAACAAGCAATAAGATTTGATGTAGATAAGAGTAACTAGTAACTCAGGACTGACTTAGGGATGGCTGACACAATAGAAGGCTTAAGGACTGCATAAATGGCCGATGAAATAGAAGGATTTTCGGGTTGAACTTCATTTTGAACATATTGATGACACGACAACTATCTTGGAAACACTGACTCAAAAACATGGATCACAAACCAATTTGTAATATTATAAAGAAGTATGATCAAGAGACAAGCGGATTTTCCAACCTAGACGGAAAGAAAGTGAAAGGGTGTCATGCTCAAAAGTGACTCTTCCATGAAATATAGGTTTAGACACATTTCTTTCCCAATTTTTCCCCCACCATCTCTAGCGAGTACCTCTTTATTTTTACACAAGCTTGAGGAGGATAACATATGCTTGAAATGTAATCTCATCATTCGGACGAGTCCCTCAGAGTATGTTTAACGAACCCTAGGAAGGAGTGGCTCGGTCCAATATGGTCCTTTCGATGTTTGTTTAATGAGTCCAAAGAAAGAAAACTTAGGGGTTTTTTATGTTTAGAGAGTCTGAAAAACACTTAAAGAGAACTCTCTCAGTTCCTTTTTCATAAGTTAGTCTGATGAGACCGAAAAAGAGATAAACTATCGCTCAACAGATGTGCTTTCTAATACTATAACGAGCGTGAAAA
Source organism: Picea engelmannii (assembly GCA_009831015.1). Lineage (NCBI taxonomy): Eukaryota > Viridiplantae > Streptophyta > Pinopsida > Pinales > Pinaceae > Picea > Picea engelmannii. Next base: position 130,038 of record ML784476.1, read on the forward strand.
GAACAAGATCGCTCGACAATCTTTTCATGTTTAGAGAGTCTAAAAAGAGCTTAAAGGAAACTCCAAGGGGTTACTTTTTCGTATAACCTTTATGAGTCCAAAAAAGTGATAAAAGTATACTCGATTACATTCTCATGTATTTATAAGCATGGGAAAGAACAAATACTAAGCTCGGGATTGTTTTCATTTTTACGCAAGCTTTAAAACAAAGCAAAACTATGCTTGGGATAGATTTTATTTTTTCACAAGCTTAAAACTAAACAAAACTATGCTTGGACCTGGTTTCATCTTTACACAAGATTGAACCAGCGGAAAACTATGCTTGAGGTAGGTGGTTTCATTTTTACACAAGCTTGAACCAAAGTGAAAACTATGCTTGAATTTCCCAACACATTATCCACGAATTCACATGGTTGGTACTTAGCCCCCAACTTAAGAAGCTAGCGACTCAACTTCAACATGAAGTCCAGAGGCTGAGGAAAATGCCCCCTAAACTTCATTTCATCCAACTGCAAAGGATAATGAAATGAAGCTTCAAATACTAGACAAAGGGCTTGACTCAAACAGAGAGGGGGAAGTTGTTTCATTTTTTAACGAGCTTGACACATGAGAAGAACTATGCTCATGACTCTAGGTATAAGCCCCAAACATTTGCTTCATTTTTTAACGAGCTTGAAACAAAAACATGAACTATGCCCATAACCTCTGTTTCATTTTTTAACGAGGTTTCCATAGAGACACAAAAACTATCCTTGTAACCTCTCTTCTTGATCATGGATTCCAAGAGGACAATGCTCCGCAATGACACCATGTTAAGGGACAAAACTCATTCATGGCTTCCAAGAGGTCTTCACTGGAAGGAAGAAACACACTCTGGAAGGACACCATGTCAAGGGTCGTGACAGGAGTAAAGAGATCAAGCTCTAACAACCCTATCGAAGAGATCACCATGTCAACTACTAGATCTAAGTCATCAGAAGTTGAAGCCATGAGCGACAATGCCACATAATTGACCTGTGGCGGGGGCGATACCGTCTGCATATAAGAACCAATTAGGGGGGCAATCCAGTCAGGTCAATGAATGAAAGTTGATCAATAGTCACAACTCGTCCATCGTAAGGGAAATATATCACACGAAAAAGAGTAGACACAATAGCTTTCATGGCATAGAGATAATCTCGCCCAAGGAGTAAAGTGAAATCCAAGGGGTATTGGACTACCATGACGTCAATAAAGACAGTTTTCCCTCCCAAAGTTACAGGAAACTGAGGAAGGGTCCCTAAAGGTTTTTGGTTCTTCTGTTAAAAGATAACAGATTCTGCGTAACCGACACAAGCTGAGGAAAACCCAAAGCTTGCCAAGCAAAATAGGACAAAATACTAACGAACACACCTTCATCTATCAGTGTCTGAGGAACGTCTCGACCACAAACCTGTACTGTAATCTGGAAAGGAATGTGATACGGAAGACGAGGTCTAGTTAGCACACCCCAATCAAAATGGATGGCCTCATTACTTGGAAGCGGTTCCACGGGAGAAGGAGGAATAGCCCTCGGCATGGTAGATTCTGTATCAATGAGAAAAACATAGGCATTGTCAGGTTTACTCTCTAGCGAGAGAGTAGGATCGACCGATGACAAGATCAGCTCAACCACTTGGGTTGCATTCTCCAAGGGGAGAATGGGGTCGATAGGCGGAAATGGATTGACCACTTAGGTGACACTCTCTAATGGGAGAGTGGGATTGACCGAGGATGGGGTCGGATCGACCGCTTTGGTTTCACTCTCTGAGAGGAGAGCGGGATTGACCGAGGATGGTATCGAATCAACCACTTTTTCAACTGGTTCAACTAAGGACGTGACTATATTGACAACATGATCAACCAGATTGACCGATGAAGGGACCAGAGTGATCATTCCATCAACTATAGGGGGGTCAAGAGTAATCTTACGATAAGCAACTGGAAGTTGAGGCTGTGAAATAGTCATGTCTTCTAGTAATTTTGAGGCTTTGTCCATATGAGGGCAAAGGTGAGTTAGATGACTCCCTTTGCATAACATACACAGGAACTTGACTCTACTTTTCTTCTTCCCAATGGTATCATGACTAGTTGACGGGAGGTCATCAACATGTTGTTCAAAGGTTGATGACATGGGTTGGTCAGGGTGTGTAGACCATAATTCTATAACCTTGGATAGACCAGGGCAATCATTAATAATATGGCTACCCTTACAAAGCCTACAAGGGTACTTGGGATTACGAGTTGTTTGGGTGATCTTGACATCATCAACACTCCCAACATGATTAACAGTAATTGGTTGTTTTCCAACATGTTTGACAGTGGTTGGAGGTTTTGACCCTTGTTTATCTTTCTTCTTCTTAATCTTTCTTTTCTTCTTCTTCTTATTCACCGGGTTACTAGCTTCAGAACTTTCACTCGACGAAGAAGATGAAACAGAAGGCGACCTTGCAAGCGAAGAAGGCGAAGAAGACCTTACTGGTGAAGAAGGTGAAGGATCAACATGAGGTTGATGATATTGGGGGGAAGTGCTTGTGACTGAAGCACTAACTGCATTCGAGATTACCTGAGTGGAAAACAACCATACCGGTAATCCAATTGTGAGACCTGGAAGGCTCAAAGTAGAAATATGAGAAGGACTAATGTTTCCGTAAGAAGGAAAAACAAAAGGTTCCCTTGGAAAATAAGTTCCTTCATTGGTCATCCTGGGAACTGACGCCATCAAAATAAAGATCCATTCTAGAGTCCATTAGGGAAAACAAACAACACACGTTAAAAATCTAGTAAACAAACAAGAAAACAAAACCTTCTCACAATGAGTACACTAGTTGGTGGTGAAATCCAACATCATGGGAACAAAGTAAGAAGGGGATGAGATAGAGTGGGTGGAAAAGTTACATTGATGACCTGCTTAATAGACTTACGCCTTGGTGCAAGATCCTACACATAATCGTGGGTATACCCTCCAAGGAGCCCGAGTGAGTTTGGCCAACGTTGATTCCAGGTACCGTGAAGACTTGCCCCTCCACAGTCACCTCGTGTAAAGAACCTAGAGAGATAGGCCACTAAGGTTATCGATTACTACAATGATGCCTGGGGAAATAGTCGACAGTCCAATCCACGTGCAAAGGTAGGGTATCTAGCCCAAAATCAACTCGAAAGTCTTCCACTCATAATTATGGGTATACCTTCAAGTGACCCCCATAATACATGGAATCTCTACACCAAAACCAACAAAGCAGGGTGAATAAATCTGCCAGTCTTAATGCGACCTCGTGATTGACCCTTGTGTGAGAAGGGCTTCCCAGGACAAAATGTAGTAAGTGGATTTAACTCTCCCTATCACAAGATACTATGTATTTTTGCAACTTTGGAAAGTTATCTTTCACACCTATTCCAAAGCCCTACAACTAATCTAATGTATGTTTGCTACCAGAAAATATAAAAATGTCCAATCAATTTTTATAAGCGCTTTATTTTTAAGGTTGTTGTTACTCAAAAAGAATATGGCGTGGACAATATGGTGTTTTGACTGACTCGAAAGTTATGCAAAGAGATGAAGATGCAATCTATGAGAGCTATGCTATGAGAAGGAGAAAACATTTATCATTCTCGGATGCACAATGTCCCAACATTTAAAAAAAAACTCATCAATATCAATATCTTTTAAAAATGAGCAAAATAGACTGTACACCAATACACGATTCATGGCCCCAATCTAATACACCAAAAAATGCCAAGAATCATGCAATTTCGCTACTTCAAATGCACGGAAACCCCCAATCTAATATAAAGCAAGAAATTAAATCTTTTTGTTTCAAAAATTTCACTAAAAGCAATAATGAACTTTCTTAAAACAAAGAAACCCAAACTAAAATTTTTCTTTTAAAGCGAACTATTCAGAAGAAATATGATTTTTCCCTAAACAATTCTAAAGAAAACACAGGCTTTGTAATTGAAAGACACTCAAAGCAAGAGACTAATCCTTCAAAAACAAACAAAGCAAAGATGGCTAAAAGCAACTCAAAGAATGTCAAGTAGATTGTAAACAGATCAATATAGGCTCCAAAAGTTCAATCCAGCTAATCAAAGAAAAACTGGGCATCAAAAGACAACAAGACCCAATCCAAAAAAAAATTGCAAACAAGTTCACAAGCCAACAGTATATTACAGTGCGAAAATCAACATTTTTCGTAGGCTAGCAATGGGTAGGGTGCGAAAATGTCGCACTGGTTTAAACAGTGAGGTACGAAAATCAAATTTTTTTACAAGTTGTATACAGGTGAAGTGCGGGAATGTCTGTAATAAAAAATAATTTGGAAAATGGGCAAAGATTCTAAGTGAACTTTCAGATCCAAAGAATCTGGATGGATCTCCCACAGACTCGGAGACCAGAAATCAAGCAATCAAAGCAAGGGAAACTAGACTAACTAGGAAACAATATGTTTCCCTGTGGAGTCGCCAATTTTGTTATTGGATAAATCGGTAGGTGTAGACACTAACTGATCTCCCTAGATCCACCTAGATCTAGAACAAAATACACCAGAACATGACGCTTTCCTTAAGTTTTAAATATTGAATTTACTAGCTAAATAAGGATAGGTGACATACCGTTTAAACGTCGCTTCCTCTCTCCATTACCATCCTATCTCCGTTCCAACACTCATACAATGATGATCCTGCAAAAGAACGCAACCAACCAAAGTGATAGTAATAACATAAACTCAATATAAACCTATGTATGTGATCAAGGAATCATACAATAAAACACAACAAGATTTATAGGAAAGAATTATATTACGGTATCATATTAAATGTGAAAGAGAGATTACAACCATGTCCTTGATTTCATAAGGTCCCTTCCAACTGTCCTTCGTTCCCCACACACTTCCACTCTAAGAATTCTGAGAGCATAGATCTAATAATATTCACAATCTATCTTGACAAAGTGGCTCATCTAGTCAAGCTAACAATCTCCAAAGCTCAATCCAATACAAGCTAATCCAAAAAAAGCTAACTTTCTCCATGAGAGCTCCTTTCCTTTTATAAGTTGAAGAGGATAAGGTGAGGAGGTTAGGATGATCCCACTAAATCATGAAAGCGAGTAAGATCCAAACCATTAGGGTGCCACCTCACCATGGATGTTTCTCCTTCTAGAAGCATCGAGAAGATGCTTGTTTCTCCCACGTATGAGCATTTTTGCACCCTGCCTATATAGCAACCTGATAACACTTCGTGACCTAGCTATGGTGTAGCCTGCGAAAATTAGGCATTTTCGCACCTTGCCTATATAGCAACCTGCGAACATCCTATTTAATAGAGTTTTTACAAAGGAAAATGCAACTTCTTTTCTCAAGAAAAGTTCTTCTCCCTTCTTTCTTCGGGAACTCGGGCCACTGAACCCTCTGAAGGAAATAGATAGGTTTACATCATTAATAGTCATAGGGATGATGAAAATAATGTGTAACAATTGGTCTCTTTCCATGTGTTGTGCTTTGATATGATTATGCTATGTGCTTTGCTATGATATACTTAGATAGATCCACTTTGCTTTGTGCTTCTTAGATGTATGGGTGTAGATCTGACATATATGAAAGTGTTGAGTGCTAAACCCGTTTTGTTGTTTCTAAGTGCTAACTTAACCTAGATCTAAGTGAATGTTGCGGTGCTCTATGCCATCTGCGGAGTGCCATGAGGGTTAAATACTGATGAATAATCTATGCTAAAGTGTTTTCTAAGAGTTAGAATCACAGATTTGTGTCCAGCTAAGGTTCCAGACACCTGAGTCTTGCAACCACCCTGCCTCTACCTCGGGTGAGACTTCATCTGCTTCGCAAGTGTTGCCGAAAGGGCCGGTAGTTAGGGTTTTGTTGGTGCGTTGAACCCTGGGTCTTCCCCTATGCTAACAATGCCAAAAAGGGCAGGGGACAAGGGACAACTTTTTTGAATCCAATATTGTAGTTAATCTCGTTTGACCAGCCCTCAATGTTTTTAAAATTAGAAATAACGTTCTCATACATACTTATTGCAACATCCCACAACTCGAGATGAACTTTTATCTCTTCCAACCTATTCCAAAGGTTTTTACTAGGAACCATGTAAAAAGCTTTTCTAAAGTCAACAAAACAACAAAAAAGATTGGTTTTAGTATTGCGGAACTCCTCTACAATGATCCTAAAGGTAACAAGATGATCCACAGTTGAATGATATGTCCTAAACCCGGCATGGCCTTTAGCTCTTTTACCGTGAATTTCTAGCTAAAGGATAATCTTGTTTTCCAAAATAATTCCATAAAGCTTGGCTAAAATCGGGCTAATCATAATTGTCCTATAATTAGAGGGAATGTTTCTATCCCCATTTTTAAAAATAGGAACAATGAGGCTTTGCATCCATGGTTTAGGGAAGCCCCTCTTGATTGCTAAATTGAAGAGCTTGTGTATGCGAGGGATAAGGATAGGCCCTTCGATTTTAAAAATTTCATCTTGATAGCCTTCAATGTCCTTAGCTTTCCCATTTGAAAGCTTCTTAACCCCGAACTCTATGTCATCTAAAGAAAAAACTTATTCCTTTGTAGGGACAATAGGAATGGTGTCCATCATATTAGGGAACTCGTAAATACTTTTAAGGTAGGAATTTCATTCCCTTAAGGGAATCCTATTATTTTCTTTAGTATTGCGGTTTAGGATTTAGCTCCATAACCTCTTAGGATCTAGCTTATATAGTTGTGAAAGTTTCTCTTGTCGTTTATTCATATAGTACCTTTTTTCCTTTTAATTAGGACTTTGTACGTATTGACATTATCGAATTTTAAGGACTCGTTAGAAGCATCCCTAATGGATTTCCTAGCAATTTTACATTATTTATCATACCAAGGGTTGTTCATTATATTATTATTTTTATAGGACACCTCGAAAGAGAACCTGTCAATAGAAGTGGAAAGGGTAGTTGTAAAATTATAATAGAGTTCTTCAATGTTGTCCTTATAAGTTAGGAGATTTAATTTACTATTTAAATCCTTTAAGAAAAGGTCAACTTTACTTTTGTCAAAGCGCAAGTTCCTTTGATTACCAGAGTTCTCTTTAATGGCGCTCGTGTGCATGGAAAATTTTAAAGCTAGGGTTAAAGGTTTATGATCAGAGTCGAACTCATGGTCATTTAAAAGGTCAAAATTTTCTATTTGGTTGGAAACGGGGATATCAGATATCACATAATCTACGAAGCTACTACCTAGCCCATGAATACAAGTCATCTAGTTGGAGTTTGACCACTTCATTACTCCATTACAAATTATGAGGTCTTGAGAGTTGCAGAGCTTGACCAACTCAGTACCAAACAAATTCTCAATTAGGTCTTCAGGGCTTCTTTTGTAGATATTAGATAAAACAAGGTCTTCATCTATCCATAAATGATTATGGTTGGAATCAGTACTTAAAAGAGTAGCTTGTTTAGTTGTAGTCCTAACATTAAAGTCTCCTAGCAGGAGGATATTACCTTATGGATACTAGCAATTTTTTTATTTTTTCATTATTTTGATGATTTCAAAAATTAAGTGAACCTCATTAATGGCGTGTAAATTTAAAAATTGCCCATTTTGGGTAAATACTTGTCAAATTTAACCACTGGATTTACCCATAACATAGTGAAAACAAATTTCAAAATATATATTATAATTTGAAGTTATGTACTTTTTTTGGTTATGTGTGATTTATCTATTAGTATTTGAACATTAAAACAATTTTAATATTGGCATTGTCTAACTGTTCTACAAAATGGCTTTTTTCTCCGTAATCTGACAATATAAATTTGCAATAAATCACTTTTTTTTCTTGTTTAAAATCCATTTTTTTAATGCAGAAATAGATTCATCATGATGAAAAACCCTTGGGTCCCTTAGGGCACTCAAATTGTATAGAAATAATCATTCAAATATGCGGATCTAACAATTTCTAGATGGATTTTGGGAAAACATCCCCGAAAAATATCGTCGAAAAAGGGTCATTTGGTTTTAATATTAAGATACATATAAAATTTGAAAAACTTGCTCAACCTAGAGTTGACATGTGTCCCTCCTAAAAGAATAATATAATATTGAGTAAATAAAAAAATATGTGTTGAGAACAATAACATTAAATATTAAGTGAACTATCCTAGTTGTGATCTTTGAGATATTCTTGGAGAAAATTTTAAGGGAACTATATTAGCTATGTTCTATGATTTAGAGAAATTAGTTGCATTGATTTAAGTGATGATGCAATAAAAAAAAATTTAGCGTAATCAACTATTTGTATTCATTTTAACAATGATATAACATAAAAAATAAGGTGCATTGATTTCAGTGATAATACTATGAAAAATGATTGAGTGCATTAATTAATTGAAGAAATGATACCAAAGAAATCAATCCTCTATATTTATTTCAACTTTGAGATACAACAAATCATAGCAATAATGTAGTGAAAACAAATATCAAAACATACATTATAATTTAAGGTCATCTACTTTGTTTAGTTATGTGTGATTTATCTATTAGTATTTTCACTTTAAAACAATTATAAAATTAAGATATATAACATATGAAAAACCTTGAGTTGACAAGTGTCCCTCCTAAAAGAATAATATAACATTGAGTAAATAAAAAACTATGTGTTGAAAACAATAGCATTAAATAGTAAGTGAATTGTCGTAGTTGTGCTCTGTGATTTAGTTGCTTTGATTTAATGCAAAAAAATATGCATTGACTTAAGTGATGATACAATAAAAAATGATTTTGCATAATGAAGTAGTTGTATTCATTTTAACAATGACATAACATAAAAACAATAGTGTGCATTGATTTCAATAATAATGATATAACATAAAACAATATGGTGCATTGATTTAAGTGATAATACTATGAAAAATGATTAATGGATTAATTAATTGAAAAAAACGATACAAAGGAAATTAATCCTCTATATTGATTTCAACTTTGAGATACAACAAATCATCAAGTGAAATGAATTTAGCAATAAGGTAATGAAAAAAAATTCAAAACATATATTATAAGTTGAAGTCATGTACTTTGTTGGTTATGCATGATTTATCTATTAGTATTTGCACATTAAAGAAATTATAATATGAAGATATATAAGCTGTGAAAAAAAGTAGGAGCTCACAAGAAATATTGAGATTGATCACTATGTAAATATTTGTAATTTACTACATTCTTATTATTATCACATTTTTCATCATTGTACATTGTTACTTTTTATATTCAACACAATAGCTCATTAACTATATTTTTTATTCATGCTCTCTTATTCTCAGCAAAGTCATGTAACTAAATAAATTTCAAATTGTTGTTGATCTACAAAGTTTGTGTGATCGTCCAAGTGTGACAATAATATCGAAACTTTAGAATGTTGTTAGAGCTTTCTTTGTGAGTTGTTTTACTAGAGTTTAATTTTAGATGATAAGAGGTTCTAAATCCATACTTCTAGGATTTTGTTCCTAGTTTATTGGTAAGCTTTACAACTGTCAATGTAATAATGTTTTCCTTCTGATGAATGAATTGTGATGAGCATGCCGTCGCTGCCATAGAGCCATCATTTCCAGCAACATTGTCGATGCCATAAATTTTGTATGCGCCATCGACTGCCATCTTTTTCAGTGAATAGAGCGTTGCCACTTTACAAATTTGTGAAGACAATTTCTATGTTGTCTAGTAAAGGCGATTTTTTCCACTTTGCAAATCCGGTTGAAGGATAGTTCAAGATGCTTCCAGATTAAAGTGAATCTGTAGACGTGTGAAGGTGTTTCCTTCCCGAAGAGAAGGAGTGTGCAATAGACAAGGCAGACCTGCAGCAGAGAAGAAGCCCCTGTGGGAGGTAAAAGCCAAAAAAAGATAGAAACACATCTTTTTTTTAATAATTGTATAAATTGGATGTGACAATGAACAACCATATTGCATTGTCATCCAAAACAATGACAATGAAATAGTTATGGGACCACAAGTATGGGCACCTAAATTACAATGATTTGATGTTATTGCAAAGAAAAACAATGGTAGAAGGTCTTCTTGTTATGAAGAATGATCATTTTCCATGTGACGCATGTGCACTTGGTAAGAAACATAGAGAGGAGTTTCCCATACATACAGAGAAAAGACAAACTAATATACTTGAATGAATTCATACCAATGTATGAAGACCTATGCAAACTAGGTCACTTGGTGGTGCTTTGTACTTTCTTATTTTTGTTGATGATAGATCTAGATATACTTGGGCCTATTTCATAAGGAGAAAAAGTGATGTATTTGAGTATTTTAAAGAATTCAGAACAATGGTTGAAAAACATACAGGAGAATGTATTAAAATTCTCAGATCTGATCAGGGTGGTGAATATACATCAGGAGCATTTAAAAGTTATTGTAAATTTAATGGGATCCAACAACAATTTACAATACCTCATACACCTCAGAAAAATGGTGTCACTGAGAGAAGGAACAAAACACTGGTGGAATGTGCTTGTAGTATGCTTCAAGGTAAAAACATTTCTAATGGTTTTTGGGAAGAAGCCCTTAATATTGTTGTTTATTTAAAGAATCGAAGTCCAACTAAGAAATTATATTTCCAAACTCCTTTTGAGATTCTTTATGGTTATAAACTTGATGTCAGTCATTTAAGAGTGTTTGGATCCACTACCTTTGCACATATTCCAAAGGATGGGAGAAGAAAACTTGATGCAAAATCAATCAAGTGTGTTTTTATTGGGTATTGTACTGATAAAAAAACATACAAATTGTTTGATCCGAGTTCACATAAATTGTTTGCAAGTAGAGATGTGGTGTTTCATGAGAATGCAGATAGAGGTGATACAATGAATGATGCAGATGATTGGCATAATGATAATGATGAGCATGGAAAAATAGATGCAATGGTTAAACAAGAACAGGAACATGTACATGTTCAAGAACGAAATGAAAGCAGTATGGACACTTCAAGTAGTCATGATAGATCAAGTGGAGAAGAGTCACCACAGAGCATGAGATGAGATGAAAGTAGTGAAGGACCAAGGAGGTCATCACGACAAACTCAACCACCTATGAGGTACAAATATCATGCATTGATGTACCATGTAAAGAATGTTGTAAAACCTGTAAACTATGATCAAGCTAAAGAACATGCAGAGTGGAGAAATGCTATGAATGATGAATATGAATCTCATATGAAAATTTAAACATGCGAATGAGTTGAACTGCCTGAAAACAAAGTCCCTATTGGAAGCAAATGGTTGTATAAATCTAAATTTAAAGTAGATGGTAAAAGATATTCACAAAAGATTATAAATATAAGGCAAGATTAGTTGCAAAAAGATATTCACAAAAGGAAGGAATTGATTACGAGGATAATTTTGCACCAACAACTAAATTGAATACAATTAGAGTACTAATTGCCTTAGCTACAAAACCTAATTGGAAAATACATCAGTTAGATGTCAAATTTGCTTTTCTAAATGGTGATTTAAAATAAGAGGTTTATTTGGTTCAGCCTAAAGGGTTTGTCAAGCAGGGACATGAGCATCTAGTCTATAGGTTAAGGAAAACCTTATATGGTTTGAAACATGCACCAAGATCATGGTATGTAAAGATAGATACTTTCTTTTATAAAAATGGTTTTGTGAAAAGAAAAAATGATCCTAACCTGCATGTTAATAAAGATGAAGAAGGAAATATTTCTTTAATATCTTTATATGTGGATGATATCATTATTACAAGTAGTGCATGCAAGTTAATTGAAGAGATTAAAAGTCAGTTGTCTCAAGAATTTGAAATGAAAGATCTTGGTGAATTGCATAATTGTTTAAGACTTGAGGTTTGGAGAGAGCTTGGTAAGACATTAATCACTCAAAGTAAATACACAAAACAAATTCTTAGAAAATTCAATATGAGTGAATGTAAAGAAATGTCAACTCCCTTAGAACAAAATGAAAAGTTATACAGTGATGATGGAACTAAAGAGGCAGATGGTACTTTATATTGTCAGTTGGTGGGAAGTTTGAACTACCTTACCACTACCAGACCAGACATCACATACACAGTCATCATCCTTTGTCAGTTCATGGCTAAGCCTTCTGAGAGCCACTGGAAAGCTGCAAAGAAAGTCCTCTGATACTTGAAAGGAACTACAAATTTTGGTATTATGTATGCTGATGAATCTGATGTTAAACTGACAGGTTTTTCTGATTCAAATTGGGTAGGAAATCCTGATGATAGAAGATCTACCTCAGGCTATGCTATTCATTTGAGATTGGGGTTTGTATCATGGAGTAACAAGAAACAGGCAATTGTTTCATTGTCATCAACAGAATCTGAATATAAAGCTTTGACCAGTGCTACTTGTGAAGTTGTTTCGTTAAGGAGAATTCTTACAAATGTTGAAGAGGAGCAAAATGGTCCATCATGCATCAATTGTGATAATCAAAGTGCTATCAAATTGGCACACATTCCAATATATCATGCAAGATCAAAACACATTGAGCTACAACACCACTTCGTGAGAGAGAAGACTGAATCAAAGGAAATTAATTTGATTTTTTATAATACAAATGATAATTTGGTTGATATATTTACCAAGCCTCTTTGTAAACTCAAGTTTGAAGTTTTTAGAAGCAAGTTAGGTGTTGTAGAAAATCCATTTCTCCATTAAAAGGGGATGTGAAAATAATGTCGAAACTTTAGAATGTTGTTAGAGCTTTCTTCGTAAGTTTTTTTACTAGAGTTTAATTTTAGATGATAAGAGGTTCTAGATCCATACTTCTAGGATTATGTTCTTGGTTTATTGGTAAGGTTTCCAGCTATAAATGTAATAGTGTTTTCCTTCTAATGAATGAATTGTGATGAACATGTTTGCTCACGGTTTTTTATAGCCTTGATCTCTGTTTATAATTCCACGCCCACTACTGGAACAAGAATGAGAGATCCATCTTAACCCCAGATCTATCAATTCTCAAATGAAATCAAATATCTGGAAATGCGACGCTTCATAAATCCAAAGTTAGAATGGATCTATATTAAATAGTGAGCTCAATCATATACCCTACTAATTTAAAAATGCTCAGCCATTACATAAAGTTGCAAGTTAAGCCAGTGAAACTACTTACTACAACTCAATGATTATCTCATCTGTAATTAAGAATGTAGCTCTTTGGATTGAAAACCTCGTTGTTGTGTTATGTGAGAGAAAGGTGAACCAAATCATGAAGATTAACCATAAAAGACTTATGGAAGAACTCATAAAATATATTACTTATAATGCACTAAAAACAATTTAGTGCCTACGTTGAAGTTTCTGCAAAGTATTAGGTACTAATTATAGATGGCGTGCCCTTTTCCCTTGATTTTTCCCCTTCCTTAAAATACTTAGATTTTCATGACAAATAAAACAATAGTAAGAATCATTATATTTGCAATGATTGTAACATTTTTTTATACTTAGTTTTCTTACCTACTTCGAAAGATTGGTTGTTGGTTGTTGCTCCCACAGGGCCTTGAAACAAGGTTGGTTTTCATTACCTTTTTAAGCCATTCTAGATAAGGAATGGGTGGTGGAGAATTTCTTTATCCGCTGCACATTTATTTTATTCAAAGTTTTGCAAGGTCACTGTGATACCGACACACATTTACTTTTGCACTGAATTTAATTTAAAAGTCTTGCCCCTGTGATACGGACGTGTAGATTCAATGTTACGATAAATACAAAAGTTTGATGGAGAAATACGCAAATCCACGAAGTTCTGTTACAACCAAGACATTAAAATTTTGGTTGGGATTTACGCGTCCACGATTCCTGTAAATCATGGACTGGGTCACTCAGCCCGGTCCAACTTCCGGGGAAAGGCATGAGCGGCGCCTGTTGCAAAGGGTCGGAGCGGTGTCAGGTCTAAATCAGGAATGTGGTCTGTTTCAAATAGTAGTTTTTCTATTTTTTTTTTAGGTTTTCTATTTTTCTTTATTGCAGTAGGTTTAATATTTTTTTGACCAGAAATTGTTGGATTCATAGATTATTATTTCTTTAGAATTCGGGTGTTTTAGTAGTTTTTAATTGTTGGATTTATAGATTATTATTTCTTTAGAATTCGGGTGTCCTAATAATTTTTCAGCATGCTGAATTTATTTTTGCATTTAAAAATGAATTCTGAACAACAACAAAAATAATAATTCATGTAAATTTATATAGCCTGATTCCCAAGAAAAAAATACCCTTTTTTATTTATTTTTATTTACTGGTTACTTGTGCGCTGTGTGCTTCGGACAATGAGGTAGTTTTACGTAGAATCTACTTCGGAGGTTGTTCAGAGAAGTCTGAGTTATCTTTAATCGCTCTTATCACACCCCTGCAGCTACCTGCATATATTGCAGACAGGAGTGGGGTAGTTGGAAAATCTGATATACCAACAACGTATTTTGCAACTACCCAGCACCCGTGATATGCATATAAGCAATGGCCGACTATAGCGTACTATAGCGTTTAGCAGACATGGCCGACTTCTCCCAAGTTTCTTATAATAAGCGAGTGAGAGATGAGTATTGGAATGGCAGCTTGGATTTGCCAGATGACAAGCGAACCAACAGCGGAACCTTGATGCATGATGGTGATCTCATGGCCTTGCTTGAGAAGATCGATAATATGGATGAAAATAATAGTAATCCAGAAACTGTGAATCAGCTCGAAGACGAGAGGTTGACTGGGGTCATTAAATCTCTGGAAGATGAAATCGGGTTGAAGGGGCAACTAGGGTTTCAAACTGTGAATCAGCTCGAAGACGAGAGGTTGAATGGGGTCATAAAATCTCTGGACGATGAAATCGGGTTGAAGGGGCAAGTAGGGTTTGAGGCTGTTGATGCTGGTGAACTGGGTAGTACTGAGACGGGTTCAATTAAGCAAGGCGAATTAACAGATGGGAATTCTGAAGCGACCTCCGTGTCTGATACAGGAGACTTGCATTAAGAAGCTGGAAATTTAACGTATTATGACGATGTTCCTGCAGAGCTCGGTTTCTTCGTGGACCATACTGCTGACGAACTTGGAATCATGATGAGCCATATCGATGGAGATTCCGTGCATGGCGATGTTGAGACTTCGGAGGTTTTCTATGGGTCTCTGTGGGAGAATGATATTTGGCTGTTGAATGAACATCCAGTCGTTCAAAATGATTTTGAACCCCCACAGCAAGAAGTTGGATTGGTCGTCAGTGGAGTCGAGTTTGATGAAGTTGGAAGCGATATTAGACCAATCCATCGTCTGAACGCCAATGAGGAAAACGTGTAAAACAGTTATTGAGATGAACATTTGACTGGTGTTGAAAGTAGAAAGTGTTCTCAGAACCGTGAATGTAGCTGTATTCCCCAGCTTTTTCTATACGCGCTGTCGTAACTATGAAGCAGTCTGTAACAAAATTTTATCTATAAAGGCCAAGGCCTACGGGCCTCCATTTACTCCCAGCTTAAAGTTAATCGATTCTATATTTTCAAAGCATGTTCTCGTAGTTTTCTAAGTATTTGGTCAAAATGTTAGTGATGATATGTTGATATAGTTATGAGTACACAGTCGATAATGGAGCACAGTCGATCATGGAGAGTTGATAATGAAACATGGAGCACAGTCGATAATGAAGTATAATGTTAAAGACACCTCTTTACCTAAAATAACAAAAACCCTAGAAACTAATTTTATGTGTTATATTAACAAATAATGACAAATAGTATTTTGAATAAGAGATTAAATTTTATGTGCTATATTAACAAGTAATATTTTGAATAAGAGATTAAAGATGAAAAACAAACCAATATATGTGTTATTTTTTCTTTAATTTAATACTCAATATGACCTTGAAAATATTTAATGCAGGAATCATACTTACTAATTAACCATCTTAATGAAAGCTTATGAAAGGAACACAATTGAAAATCAGATACTCGTAACAAACTTTTCTAAAAAGCTGAGAAATGACATTAATCTTCCATTCTATTGAGCATGTCTTCTCAATGATGTTTTAAATTGATCCCATTTAATTTCTATCATTAACTATTGTAAAACCTCCTATATGTCTAGCTTCCCACATCATGTTAATTTGTATTGATATTGTATGTAGAAATCTTAAGATAGGAAATAAATAATCCAGTTAAGGTGGGATGTACACTGGTCATCGGTGATAGTATTATCATTCCTTCCTTATATGGTGATAGTATTATCATTCACATAAAGGTGATTATTATTGATTATTGAATTTTTTTTTTTAAGAATCAATATGTTTATATGGTAATAGTATTATCATTCTTTATATGGTAATAGTATTATCATTCACATAAGGTGATTATGAATTAATTTTTTTTAAGAATCAATCAATTTATTTATAGAAGTTAGAATAGAAAAAATAAATTATTAATAATACTTTTTTTTTTTTTTATATGTATGGAGTTAAATGTTTAGGGTGATAATAAGTATATTCAGATTAATAAAGTATTTTTATTTTTTTTTAATATTCAAAGGTTCATAAAATGAGTTAATTAAGTCTGGTTTTTTATTTTAAAATGAGTTGTATTTGATATAAAATAAATTAATTTTCCCTTGCCTTTGGTGATCTATATTTTATATTATTCATTAGCATATGAGGATGATGGTCAATTAACACTTTCTCCCAATTAGAATTGGTTGTTCAGTGATGTTTTATTTTAGTTTAAGAAATTGGATATGATTTTGGATAGGAACAAATAAAGAGAAAAAAATAGAAAATAGCAGTAGGTAGGAGTAGTTTAAAGAAAACTAGATATTACAATTCAAAATAGGAATTTAAATGAATCATGGCTTTCACCAAAAGGAGTAGTTTAAAGAAAACTAGATATTTCAATTCAAATTAGGCATTTAAATGAATCATGACTTTCACCAAAACTCAAGTTTAAGTGATAAATCAAGTTTGGATGATTATTTCAAATATACCAATTACATAATTGAAATTAGAAATGGAAAATTTAACAAATAGTAGTTCACATAACAATAGATAGATAGGTGAAAACAAAAAAACATAGACACTATTAGCTCATAAATAAGTTGGGATGCTAGAAGTTGCAAAGTTAAATATGAGATGTCCCAAAAATGTTTACTACTCTATCAACATTGATGAAAACAAAAGATAAAATCCAAGCTATGAATAAATGACCAATATAATTTAATCATGAACAATCACCAAAATATTTAAATATAACAATATAAATCTTAATCTAAACTAAATAATATCTATCGATACATAAAACATGAGTGTTGTTATCACACCCACCAAGGTTCAAGTCTCTACGATGGCATGCTTATGCTTGTTCTTGTTCTTATGTGCACACATTCTTGCAAAAATGGGTGGGGCTAAGTTTGAGTCCTAGGAGACTTTGGTGAAATACATACCTCTCACTCATGGCTTCTTAAGTGAAGGATAAATTCCTTTTCATGTGAGAAGTTGATGTCCCTATGTTAAATCTAAAATAAAGTAGTGATCACTTATTTGTGATGAAATGAAGCATTTAGCCATTTAAAAAAAAAGAAAGTGTATATAGTTAAATATCCAATTACAAAGAGTCAAAGTTGTTAGGCTAGGCACATGGTTTTGGTAGCCTATTCTTTTAGAGTCTATGGATTACATGTAATGAAATCCTATAAAGGGTGATACTCTATTGTATGTGCTGAGAGTTGAGTGGTGAAGGTTCACTTAGAAAGGGCTGGGAGGTTGGTCGGCTTGGTCGTCTTTGGCCAAGGGAAATAATAGATCTATTGTTGGATGGTTTTTCCCATAAGGGTTTTCAGGGATAAATCTTGTGTGAGTTATGTGTGTTGTTGCTATATTTTATTGTTATTTTTATCTCTCTCATGATTTATTTCCTAACAACTAGTATTAGAGCGAGGGAAACCTAGACTCTCTAGTGAGAGTGATTTGATGAAGGAAATGCTAAGGAGGCCATTGGAGAGGTCGATGTCTAGTCGTTGGGGTCATTGTCATGAAGATAAAGATGAAATTCGAGAAAGGTTATGTGCAATGGAGAGAAGTTGAGTTGTAAGGAGAAGGTTCGAGCCATGAGTTTGTGAAGAGAAAAAAAGGTGGATCGAGACTAACAAAATATGAATGCACACAAAGTGTTTGATGGAATGCCTCAACAAGATGATCATGGACTATTATGATGTTGAAGGAGGTTGTGAGACTTGGTCAAGATGTGCGAAGGTGAGAGGATGGAAGCATAAGTGTCAGGATAACAACAATGAAAAAAATTTAATTAAAATTTTGATGGAATTGAATGTAAATGGGCATATGAATCTAAGACCTAATCAAGCATGCTTATGCCAAGTTTGAAATTTTACCAGTAAAGTATAGACCTAGACCTAGGTTATAGGGGGGAGCATGTGCATGGGGGATTCTCGTATACCCTGACTTTGAGGGAGGTTTGACTGTATTTGGTCATGGGAAATCCCAATTTATGTTGAAATGGGGTATTGTTAGGTAAAAATTAACTTGGTGAAAGAGTCAAAGTTGTTAGGTCAACAGTGGTGGCTTTGGGAACATACTTTCGGTAGCCCATGGTTTTAGATCCTATGGATTACATGTAATGAAAACCTATAAGGGGGGAGCATGTTCATGTGAGATTCTCATATACCCTGACTTTGAGGGAGGTTTGGCCAGATTTGATCATGGTAAATCCCAAGTCAAGTTTAAATGGCGGATTGTTAGGTTAAACTTGACTCAGTAAAAGAGTCAAATTTGTTAGTTCAACAATGGTGGTTTGGGTATCATGTCATGCCATTTTAAGGGTTCTTGAGTGCAATTTGTGGTCATTTGAACCACACCACACCTCATGATTTTAGAGTGATCGAGCAACTAGAAGAAGGGGGAGAGGTATGCAAGCATCTAGAAGATTCAACACTATCTCCAAAGTAATCCAGGTATGATTAATCATCTTGTTTATGTATAGACCCAATGACTTATTAAAAATCATCACATTCAATATTAATCTCAACTTAGAAAACTAAAATGAATTTCACACCACCTAGGAAGATTTTGAGCTCAATCGTAGAGTGTGGTAAGGCCACTTCAAGAGGGAATCCACATTGTGAGGATGGGGCTTGATTCCCTCTACTAAAAATAAGAAACCCAAATAAGAAATAGATGTGTGCCCAAAAATAGACTTTTAATCTATATTTGGATTTTATTGGTGTGTAAGATGTCCGACACTTGGTGAACATGTTGGAAAAGATCATCCCATGTCTTATTGAAGATAAGAATATCATCAAGATAGATAATGAAAAAGAACCCTAGATTGGGGTGAAACAGATAATTGATTAGTGTCATAAAAGTAGTTGGAGCAATGGTGAGCCAAAGGGAATAATTAAAAACCACTCAAAGAGGTAAAACTTCGTCATGAATGTTGTTTTCTAGGATCTAGATTCCTTCATTCATACCTAGTGGTAACTTGAGGTCAAATCCATCTTGGTAAAATTGTAGGCTCCAACCAAATGGTCTACGAAATTATCAATATGAGGTAATCAATGTCTACTTTTACAATGACCTTATTCAATTCCTCTTAGTAAATAACCAACAACGATTCTTGAGACTCCTTATTTGTAATTATAAACACTAGTGACTCACATGGTGAGGTGCTAGGTTTGAATTTAGTAGTGGTAAAAAGTGCTTGAATCTATATGTTGATAAGTAAGTGGGTGCATTGGGAAGGGAGGCATTAGAGACTAACTTAATTTCACGTTAGATATGTTGTGGAGGGGAATATCCTTGGGGTTTAGTAAAATTCTCATTATAATATATGAGAAGAGGTGTAAGGGAGTTCATAGATTAATTAGTTTGATTAGGTTTGGCCTCACAAGTGACAAAAACATGTAATAATTCATGGAGTGTCACTTGTCGAACAATGCCATTATTGAAGAGAGGTGTTATTTTAGGTGTGGCTAAGGAATGAAAGTGATATTTGTGGCTATCTTTAGTGAGGGTGTTATATTTCATGAGAGAGACATATTGGATGATATAGATAAAACTAGTATGTCTTACCTAATATCAATGTTGCACAATCTAGGAGGATGTAATTGCAAAGAATAGTGTTATGGAGTTGGGGATTGATAGAAAAGTATAACTTCATATTTCTAAGAAACAAATAAGGATTGACCACCTTCATTTACCTATCCTAATTGGTAATGGTTGGGGTGAGGAGTGAATGGAAGAGAAAACCCTAGATAACTAAACATTTGATAAAAAAATATGCATGAAACCATGTATAAATGCAGTATGAATAAAGTGTATTAATATTAAAGAGATCATATATTTAAGCACATATCATATTTAAGCCCTACCCCCTTTCCTTGCATGGGAGGACAATACCACATTTGTATTACAAGGGCCTTTGCATGACCTTCTAAGAAAGGTAGTATATTTATTAGTAAAGTTTAATAGTGAAGGAAATACAATTATATATGAACATATTATAAATTATGAATGCAAGTTACAATTACTTAATATTGTTCACAATGATGTTATTTGTAGGTTGTTTCCACTCACCTTTGAAGAAAAAGAAACTTTTGGAATTGGTATAATGTCCTAACACCGTCTTGGAGACAAGCCAAGTATGTATTTGTGATTATTTTCTTGTTTTTTTAAATTCTTAAACTATTTATTTGCATGTTTTTGTAATTTCTTTACTTAATTAAAAAAACCAACCCAATTTATATGAACTCACTTATTAATTGCAACAAAATAATTAAGATGGAACATGGAGACAATAAAAACCCAACACAACCACACAAAGGTGCAGAAAACCCCAACCCACCACAACCACTGAACATAAACACACAAATTGATGAAGGGTTGACCACTTTGAGATCAATTGTCCATGACTTAAGGGGTACAAGAGATCCTAGTTGATTTTCCTTGTCCACTTCATTGAAATACATTGTATCATCCATTGCAAGTTCCCAAGGGAAATTAACTAGTATTTTTGAATATAGGGCTAGGATGTTCGACTATTACAGGACTGGACTCAATGAAAATCAAGTCAGAGACTTGAATATTTTGAAACAAGATCTAATGTCTCTATTTATTGATCCTAGATCTATACTACAACCACCTATCAACAAGATAATTATTTGTATGGATTGGTGCATCCACCCACAATTTAGGGATAACTAGATGGATAGATGTTTCATGGTGTTTGGAAAACCTCCCTATAATAACAGGGAGGTACCTCTATATTTATTGAGGAAATTATGGGCATAATTTATTTTGGGTCACCATGTCAACTACTTTGACATTAGTGATTTCCAGGGGTTGGGTCTAAGGTCCTCAAAAGATAGAGAGTATGCTAGGTGTGACCCTATTCTATGTCCTCGCTCTCCTAGGAAAAGGTCTAACCCACCTATCCAACATCCTGCCATTGCAGAGGAAATCTGATCAAAATATGTATCTTTATTAGAATTGACTTAGAGTCCAGTGTAGAGTGTGAGTTGTTTTGCACTATATCGGCATGAGGTGCCTGCATGTGACATTGTAAGAAGGGTCATACCTTCAACCCTTACAAAAGAGTGCAACCAAGACAAGGCACATGGAGAGAGAAGTCATTCATTTGAGCCTTATAGATGCTCGATTTGTGGGAAGACTTGTTATGGGCCGATGGAGGTCAATGGACATCCGAGTTTCATGGAAGAGATTAATATCTAAACACTATCTCTATGTTCATGATTATAAAAGATATCTTATATAAGATTAATATCTAAACACCATCTCTATGTGTATTTATTTTGATATCTTATTGTATGAAATTTTGTAGTTTTTACGCCCCTATAACACACCCTCTACGTCAATATATGCACCAATGTTTGTCTCCACCACTGATTCAATAGTAGAGGCAACCCGTTCATTCAGTGTACCACATACACATGTATGTGTCATGTTGGCCCTTGACCAAGTTTTAGGAATTTCTTGGTCATGTTGATCTATTTTGGGACTTCGATAGGCTGTCGAAGGAGGAGCGCAAAACAAAGCAGATATCAGGGGATCTTGGCCCACTTTTGGATCATTTTTGGGTTTTTGGGAATATG
>ML784476.1:152300-221343 GCA_009831015.1 Picea engelmannii
ATAGATGTTTAGGCCATATAGGGTAGTAGTTGAAGTCGAATGAGATATCTATGTGATGTAGGCTAAGTGCCAAGAGTTGGATCTATGTGATCAAGGCTTTGTGCATTCTGTGTAAGACTTGCAAAGTTGAGTGCAAGTCCTTGTGTGATACAATAGGAGGCTTAGTGTTGTAACACAAGGAAGAAGGATCTAGTGAGTTGCACAGATCTTCTGTCCCATGTGGAGTAAGGGTTTTGAGGCTCTGTGCTTGTAACAGATTGACCAAAGACAATAAAGAAGAAGAGTTGGTGGACGTAGCCCCAGGGTGGGGGTGAACCATGTAAACACTGTGTTGTCTTTCTTTGTGCTTGTCTTAATGTGTTTATGACTTATTTTTCTAAGTACTTGAGATGATTAGATAGATCTACTTATGCTTAGTGCTAATGAAAGGTAGAATGATAGATCTGATATACATGAATATGCTCAGTGCTTGATCTACCATATCTGACCTATTTACTTATGATAATTGTTTAAATACATTAGATTAGTGTTAATGCTGTGAAGTTATGTCTTATAAGAGAAGTGGTTATTGACTGTATATTGAGGAACTGACGGTGCTAAGTTCTTTATTAAGTAGTACAATCACAGATCTGTGTCCCGACTAAGGTTGCAGAGACTTGAGTCCTGCAACCACCCCTGCCTCTACCTCGGGTGAGACTTCATCTACTTTCTAGGTGTTGCCAAAAGGGTTGGTAGATAGGGTTTTGTTGGCACACTGTTGTAGTGTTGAACCTTGGGTTTGCCCCTGTGTCAACAAATGGTTTTGTTGTCAGGACCTGAAACTGTGATTGATGGGAACTAAGAAAGAAGAAGCTTTGTGAAAAGATTCATATTAAAGTTGTGGAAGCTCTGTGCATAGATATGTGCCCTAACACTCAGTATTCTACTTGATTTATAAAGCCCTGTGCTAAAGAAAGAAGCATGATCTGAAGAAAGGAGATCGGATATGAAGGAAAGAAGTAAGATCTGAAAGCTCTGTGCTATAAGAAAGGTAAAAGTGAGAATTTATGATTAAAAGAGATAAGATTTGCAATATATGTGCTCTGACAAAGGTAAGAATAGTTAAAAGTTTTAGATCTAAAATCTTTGTTCTCTGTAGAAGTAAGATAAGTGGAAATTTTTTGTTTCTAGAGTATGGAACTAGGTATGTTTAATATAGTTTGTCCTAGTTTGAAAGCTAGGGAATTAATAGATGAAAGAAGGTTTGATACGAGTATATCTAACAAGAATAGTGAAAGATATATTATACCTATGCATAGAAAGAGTGTTTGTACTAACAAATGGATGCACGATCCTAGAAAGAATTTGTTGCAGGTTAGCTACCGTGATCCTAGAAAGAATTTGTTGCAGGTTAGCTACCATGATCCTAGAAAGAATTTGTTGCAGGTTAGCTACCATGATCCTAGTGCACAGTAGAGGAGAGGTTGGGGATCATTTAAAAGAAAGAGAGGATTGACCCTTTGTTATAGTTGTAGAAGACTAGGACATATTGCTAAGGAATTCCCTAGAAGAAGACCTAGTTGTCTTTGTTGTAAGGCTATGGACCATGAAGTCTTGGATTTCCCTAGAATGATCGCTAACCTTGAAAGAATGAATCTGAACCAGGATAGCCCTAAGGCATATCTAGAAACTAAGGCTATATCAGAACCCCATAAATAATCAGAGAAAGTATTTATGCAAATAAATGAAACTCTGAATGATCACTGACATATCAGGTTATCAGTGATCTTTAAAGAAAAATAATGCATTGATGCAAGAATAGGAGACTTCGACATTGACTGTGTTCTAGATGAAGAAACACAGGTGAATATCATGATAGAAAGAACTTGGGAAGCCATAGGGAGGCCTGCTATGATCCCTTCATTAGGAGGAATAGGAATATTCATAGGAAAGATGGTAAACTTATGTGGGAAGCTCGCTCAGATACCTATGAACGTTAATGGAACTTTGACAGAGGAATATTTTGAGATTATTAAGTTTGTTTAAGACATCGCCCCATTTACCATGTTAATAGGAAAACCTTGGATTGACATAGTTCAAGCCAGACGGAAGGAAGAAGAAGAATCCTTGGAGAAGAAGAAATAGGACTTAAAATATTTCATGACTAGAAGGATCACACAATTGGTTGAAGAACAGGAGAACAGATCAAAGCTATTTGACACTAGAGACCCTGATGTTGAAGTTGTAGGAACATCATATGAATCCTAGAAGACTGAAGTACCTATCCTAGACAAAGAAAATGTATTACCCCTAAATCCTAGGAAAGAATCTCAACAACGCGCAATGACTATGTAAAAAGAAGATAAGAATCAGAATGGAAAATGAACTACCGAGATGAAGCTCACTGGAAATAAGGCTAGGAAACAAAGTAAGAAGAGATCTAAGGTGCAAAAGGTTCCAAAGGGAACTTCACAGAGAGAAAATTTGCAAAATTGGAGCTTCGTCGGGATATCAAAACAACGACATAAGACACTTCGCCATGACGAAGCAATATAGCCATTGTGGCCGATATATCTGTTCGATTGCCGCTCTGAATGGATCGAAAAGAATTTATAGCTCAACACCAGACCATTAGACTGTGACATAATAGATCAAATAAGAGTTAATGGAGGCTCATAACCATTGCAAGTTAACCATTTCCAAGTTGCCTACTTATCCCGTCGTGCCATGCACAGAGAACACTTTTTCTAACTGAGAATTCGATGCCCGCGGATTAAGTGAATTGTCTACAATGATCATTGTGCCCTTGTTGTTATTCTAGTACAGTGTATAAGACCATCGTGACCTTGATAATTTTAATTCCGAGCGCGTATGTCCGACGAGCTCACCGTAGTTGAAGAATCAGTAACAAAAGTCCTCCTCGAATTGATGACAGAGAGAGCCATGTCGGAAAGAGGAGTGTCTACAGGTATACAAGCATCGTTGACAAGAGGACTGCCAGCCTCTCCGTCCACTTCTCAAGCTGGTCCATCCTGACCATCCAATGAGAAGAGGACTAAACATAGGGATGATATCGCAAATGGTAAGTTAATTCCAAGCATTCTACCTACCTACCTACCACCTCTGAGTGGTGCAATCAATAGAGAAAATGTGCCCAGAGAGTTTGAGTACACTTTGTTCACTACGTACCTCCTGAAAGGGATACCTGCAATGCCCACACACCAGGATAAGATCACAGCGTTGAATTTTAGCGACTTCAACCTCAACGATAGAAAGTTATACAACATGCTCACCCCGTACAAGTATCTGATGGAACAAAGGGAAAGAACTCAAAGATCATTCCCCAATCATGGACCATGAACCTTGCACAGTCCACACTGCTTATTGTCATGAAGATTCCTCACTTCGGTAGGCACCAAGAAGTGAATTCATGCATCAAGATACTATTGTCCTGCTACCATGGTGGATATTTGTGGTTGAATTGCCACATCACAGTGGATCCGACATTGATCAATCCGATCACAGGACTGAGCATGCAAGGCCCTGACCCACAAGATTTCTACCCTAGAAAGACCGCAGATCATGCCTTGGCATAGAATATTAAATAAACCTATGGAGATGTCAAGAAGGGCATGTGAGGCTACAAGGTAGCTTCTATGCAGAGTGGCACAGTGCACCTCGCCTGCCAATTAATCGCGGGGAATTTGGTGTGAAAGAATCAGCCCACCCAAGTCACAGGGTTCATAGTCGACCTTAGAAGGAAGTGCGCAGAAGGACTTCAGATGAATTGGGCGCAGTACCTCATAAACCAACTACAAATGGAATGCAGGGAAGCGCATGACTAAGGATATGAGTTCCACTTTAGATGGCTACTCATATTGATCACTTTTATTGCATGGAAGATGCTAGAAGGTGATACCTTCTTGGACATCGAGCCCTTTGAACTGATGTCCGCGAAGTTCAATACGTTGTGGTACTCCAATGACATGAATAAACAATGTCAATCAAATTCCATCTTCCACACCTATTACAACCAGCTAAAGAATGCTATCGAGTTTGAGCCTCGTATAACCCTGAACACTCTCCATAGGTTCATGCCCTAGATGAAATTTAGTGTGGACCGCCATTTCATCTATATCACAGTGTGCATTGATGAGCATAAACAACAACTGTAGTCATACTACAAGATGATGAAGGAAGACTTAGAAGAGATTAATAAGGAGTGGTCGACAGACCTCCTCATCCCAATAAACCCCACAGAGCTATCTGATATTGACAGTTTGGAAGCAGTGCACGATACACCTGGACTGAGCAAGACCAATAAAAATGAATAAGCTCAATATGTAAGCAGTATCTCGGCAAAGACTGCCTCTATATCACCTGAGAAAGGAGGTGATGGTGGAGATATAGATGGCATAGAAGTGGAACAGAAGAAAGGTGAAGTTACACCACCTGGAGATGAGGAGGAACCCTTGAAGAAAAGGAAGGTTTCCCCTCTGAAACCCTCCTCAAGGAAGAAATCAAAAGCAACCATGAACAAATTTGAGACCACCCTCACTTCATACGACTTCGACTTCATCGTCGCAGGACTGAACGATGCTTCGCTGGAGATAACAGAGAAGTAAGAAGCTAAGCAGGAGGAGGTGTTCAATAGGATCAAATTTGAACTTCAAGGAATGCAACAAGCATTACAGTCTAGCCGTGTAGCTCCTACTACTCCTCTATCAGTAGAAACATCAAGACTAGGTGATGAGTCAGCTCAACTCCACCACATTGTTGATACAGTCAAAGCTCACCTTTGACGAGCTCAGGAAGAAATAGCACAAGCCACCCAGGCTTTAGCATAAGTACATAAAGACCTTGAGGAACAACGTAGTGTTGTAGAACGAGAGAATATTGATATGCAAGAGAAGTTTGATGAAGAGAAATCCCAACTGCATAAAGCAAAGGAATAGTTGCTTTTAGAGCAACTCAAAGTAAAGGAACTAGTTCACAGAGCACTTCGCTATGTGACAGTCATCAAAGTAAAGACTATATAGAGAGTTCCAAAACAGGTGGCACAACTCGAAGAAGTAATCCAACAGCTCCCACAATGCATAGAAGACTTGGAGGTCTGCACTGTGCCCGAGACCCCTCAAGATGTAAGAGACCTCATGCAAGCAACTTCCCGTAGCACAATTGACAGATTAAAATATCTTTCCTTGGAATGAAAGAAGTTGAGTAACCGCAACACTCAGACCTATGAAAACCTCACTGATAACCTAGAGTTACAGGCACTGGAGTCACATCTCCAGGAAGTGAAGCAGCACACAGATATACTATAGGTGCAGCTGAAAGCCCTATCAGCTGTAGACAGAATGAAGAGGTCTCACAAATAATGCACATCTCATAAACATATCCATATGATTCAAATCAAAGTGATGGAAGTCACTCAATGGCTTAAAACTATGCAATATAAGGCATGTCTGTTGTTTACAGAGGTTGAGAGCCAACAGACAGAGATAGAATAGCTCGTCATCATAGCATAACAACACCTAGAAGGGCTAGTGAATGACGCAATGATCCAGAAGTTCACTGAACAAGAGGCCACATCAAAGCATCAAGTCGAAGCAGCTCGAGCCAAGATCGAGGTGTTCAAGGTAGAATTAGTTAGACCAGAGTGACTCAGGATGAGTCACAGGTGAGTGTTGGGGGCCTGCTGGCCCTTGACCAAGTTTTGGAAATTTCTTGGTCATGTTGACCTATTTTGGAACTTCGACAACCTGTCGAAGGAGGAGTGCAAGATGAAGCAGATATCATGGGATCTTGGCCCACGTTTGGATCATTTTTGGGTTTTTGGGAATATGTAGCGGGAATGGGATATCGGCCCATGGATTTACCCATGTGTAGGCCTATTTTGTAATATATATATATATATATATATATAGATGTTTAGTCCATATAGGGTAGTAGCTGAAGTTGAATGAGATATCTATGTGATGTAGGCTAAGTGCCAAGAGTTGGATCTGTGTGATCAAGGCTTTGTGAAATTCACCATAGATATTTCTTTATTTTTTGGCATGCTCAAATGTAATGTTATTGTGTTTCTACAAGTTTTGGTACCATACGGTGATGAGCAATGTCTACCTAGGATGGAAAGTGATGACCACCTTCACAAGTATCATGTGTTGAGTTAAATCTCGTTTAAATCTCAAATTTGCTTTATTTATTTTGTTGAATTTTACTTTTTGGTACTAATAATAATATTATTAATATTTATGCAAGTTGCATCACTTTTATCCAGTTATAGGGATAGTTCATTCCTTGGCCACCTTTCTATGAATCTTGTGTTACTTGTTTCCAGGCCAAGGGTTATACCATCCCTGTACAACTCATGTGGGTTTATTGCCACTCACCCCCACCATCTTTCATATCCCATCCATCCGTAGTGGTTGCACCCGTAGGTCACCCACCCACACCACCTCTTCCATTGCATCCATCCATAGTGGATGCACTTGTATGCAACCCATCCCCACTACCATTTCCATCTATTCCATCGAGTGTGGCTACCACAATAGATGTTTCCTCGGAGCTGGTTGTACATCCGAGTGCTCCACCTGCCAGCAACTCCCCACCATTTCTCGAGTTATTCATATTGAGATAATGTTTTGATGATCAATTTTTATGTATCATGAATGGAATTTATTTTATGCATATTTGTTTAAATTTCATGATTTGAACCATGTAACTGATGTAGGGTGGCATCACTGAGAGATTTGGGTTGTGGAGGAGGGTAACACCCTTGCAATTGTCGATATGATCTATGGTGAATTGCCTTAGGTTGAATTACAAAGTATCATTTTGTAAGTATTTTAATGAATTGTGGAAAACAACTTATAAGAATGTTATTTCTTTGTCTAGTCTCCAAAGAAATGAACTATGCCCAGGCGCAAAACCACTTGAAGTGCTTCTTCAAGTAAGAGAAAAATGATTGATTTATGGGATGCTCCTAATATTTTTTAGGGTGGAAGTGGTCAATGAGTGACTAATGAATACCATTTTGTATCTAGGACACCATATGGGAGTTTTGTATGTTAGGGCACTTGTTGTTGTTTTGTATATTGGGAACAATGTGCCATTTTGTAAAAATTGTAGAATTTAGAAGATGTTGAATACACACACACACACACACACACACACATTTCATGACACGTTTTCTATGAATTTCATCGTTTTTTTTAATGGATTTTTGGTTATTCCATTTGGACTTACTAATGCACCTTCAACATTTCAAAGCTTGATGAATTATCTTTTCAAACCCTTACATAAAAAATTTGTGTTAGTATTTTTTGATGACATACTAATCTACAACAAATCTTGGGAAGAGCATGTACAACATGTTGACAGAGTATTAAAATTTTTGGAAGAGAAACAACTTTATGAAAATCTTTCCAAGTGTTCCTTTGGGGTTCAAGCATTGGAATATTTGGGTCATAATGTATCTCATGAAGGTGTAAAAGTGGACCATAAAAAATTAAGGCTATGAGGGAATGGCCAATTTCCAAAACCTTGAAGAAACTTTGAGGATTATTATGATTGATAGTGTTACGAGTAAAATCTCTCTATGGATAGGGGTAAACCGCAATACAAAGAAATGGCTGCAGAAATCAACTCTAATCTCAAGTATGCTATATAAACAAAAATTCTAGTAAGACAAGATAAAAGGCCTACCTCATCTAGACGTTCGATGAAGTCCACCGTTGAGCACTTAAATCAAAGGAATACACCTGCAAACTGTCCTCAACAACCAATAAACGCAAGCATATGGTGATAATATATAATGTTATCATATTCAATAGCATAATCCATCAACATTCATAACAAATATGCCCATGGAATAAAAATTAAAATATTTGCAAGATATTAATTAGATGAGAAAAGAGTATTTCGATTAAAATGTAATCAACAGAAGTGAATGAATTACAAACTTCTGTTTCGGCACAGTATAGAACCGAGAAAGTAAGTTCCTTCCATCTGGGCCTCCACCACTTCAATCCTCCACCAAAGGCAAGATCATATAAGAGAGACAAGGAGATTCTCAATCAAGTAGGGAAGAGCTTGGGGGCTGAACAATGTGTTCATACTTAAAAGGACAAAGGGATGCAGACTCAATATGAAGTGAATAATTTCTCCAGAGTAACTTTTCTCTCAAAGTTGAATTCTTATCCTCTTTTCCATAGCTTGTATTTGGCCCATTTGTATCCTTCAAGCAGAACTGAAGGGTCGAGTTAGAACATTTCCAGTATATGGAAGGTCAAGGATCATGCATCTCATGATGTGACATGGAAACCCGACACCATTTTTTAATTTTGGGCACAAATCTCGTACGTAGGCTGTAGTGGTGAAACATGCATATATGCATGTTGTACAATAGGTAGGGGACGTATATGTGGAAAAATAATGTTTTTATCTCTAGGATTTGCAAAAAGGGACTTCAAGTTTGCATAGGGAAATGGAAAAAGGCCTTCTGTGCAATTTTTCATAGGGTGAGGAAAATATTGCTATAACACATTCCCCCTAACGTCTGAGATCAGAGGAGTATCTATGATGGCCAAAATACATTATAAGACCCAGAAGTGGAGTAATGGGGACCTAGATGGAAGAACTAGTTGCTCATTACAATTTGTACTGACTTTGCACACATGGCTGCCAATTTGAATTACACTAGATATCCATGTGAAAATATACCAAACAATTGTCCATGGCCATGAATAGGAAATACAAAGGTGGCTACATGCCAAAGGCTGCCATAGTCACAAACAAGGCCCAGTAAAAACAGTCTCAAAATCAATATGAAGATATCTGTATACCATGGAGTACAATCTGATCTCACATGATCACTGGAGTCACATAGGTACTGGTCCAATGAAGGGTAGCAACAACTCAGGAAAGTTGCAATTATAAAATGATGTATTCAAGCCTTCTACACAATCCTCCAAAGGTGCAAGTCTACATCGTGTGAATAAAGGAGTTGAGGTCGAACACAATGAGACTTTGTTTGATTACCGATCATTGAGGTATACTGTTAACAAATGCGAGACAACCTACCAATAATGAAAGTAGGTATCAAGGAAACGAGTACATTCTTACAAGTGTGAATAGAGGTGTCAGGGTTGAACACTTGTAGAATCCATCAATCAAGAGACATTGATGTATTCCCAACTGTCGATGGTGAGAGAACCTGCCACTAATGACTGCAAGCCTCTAGGTACTCATAGGACTCCAGGTCTCATCTCTAGAATATATGAGTTGAATTTGATGGAAGGAGACCCACTAAAAGGAGAGAATTAAGGAATATCTCATCATTCAACAAGAGGTACAAAGCAAGAGCTTGATGATTTGGTGGAAATCGGACAAAGAATATGTTCATAAACCAATGAACCTGTGCATCTTTCATGTGTGCCAGATGCAAGCGGTACACAAAAAAGACCCTCTGAATAGAAGCCAATGAGGAAAAATGCTAACAAAGGTGAGGAAACCACCAATAGGGCTAATGGAATCCAAGAAACAACACGAATCCAATGTGTGAATATTTTTCTTGTTGTAGAACACAAAGGAAACCACCCAGTCAATGACCAATGATGAAATGTCAACTGTTGGGTTCAAGGTTACTTACCAATGAGGAAAGCAGGACCAGGGTGCGTAATAGGACTACAACTTCATCTGATTCTGAGACACACTGAGGGTATGGCCGACATGCAGAGTCAAGAAGTCTGAGGAATGGCCGACACAATTTGATAGACATCCTTTGAACAAGAGAATGAGATATATGGAAGACTCTAGCAACATAGACTCAATGATGAAACTTTGAGATGCAAGAGGCATTAATCAAACTCTCCATAGGGACTAGAAGAGTAATCAGTCAGGGGATTAAACTCTTTGTAACAAGCTCAACTTCCTAAGTTCATGCTAAACCCAAAATTTTGATGACAAGTGGACTCAAGAATTTTGTGCTATGTTCAAAGGCAACATGAATGCTGCCAATATAATATAATACTCCCTTCCCTCCCGTTTTTTTTTTTTTTCATAGTCAAATGAATGCTATGATATAGAGGAGGAAACAAGTGTCGCAAGTAAACAAAACTAGTTCCAGTAGTGGAACATACCTATACTCAATGCAAGGAGGTGTATGCAGGAGATACAAACTCAGGTGAATGTTTCCTTCTGGGTATAGGGTGTCAAGCTGCAAAGGATGTAAACAAGGCTATTCTTGGTTGATGATGCAAATTGTTGAGGTGAGAGGCTTGTAACGCAAAAGTGAGAACCGACAATAGGCTCAATACTACAGGCAAGGGCATGAGATGTAATTACAACTTAACATCAAAAACTTCCTTTTTCATAATATTAGTCTGCATGGTTTGAAAAAGGGATAAACTTGCACCAAATGGACATCCCTTCAAATCCAATTTACGAGTGTGAAAGAGACAAGTTCACTCAACAATCTTTTCACTTTTTCAAACGAGTTGGAAAAGAGCTTAAATCAAATTTTTTTGGGAGTCCTTGTTAGGGTCCTAACCCACACATAGGTAGAACAATATATTCGAATGTAATAAAGGTCAATATTAATAAGGCCTTTCAATAAAATAGAATAAGGCGAATGTAAGAAAACCTAATATAAGCTTCTGCTTCTAGAAGGATCTTCCTCTAGATGCTTCTTTTTAGTATAAATGAGAGTCGAGGGTATGAGAACCCTAGCTTGGATATTATTGTAATAGAGCTCTACTCAATTGGAGATTGCCCCCTCAAAGAGGCCCGTGAACATTGCTTTCAGCTTCAAAGTGATTTTTCTGTTGTTATTCTTATATCATTTCAGTGTTATTGTGGTGAATGTTCTAGTTATATTGTTGTTATTTTGCAATAACTAGCATTTTACTTCTGTTCTGCATACATTTTATATCTGGTATATTACAAGTGGTATCAGAGCACTTTCCTCTGCAGAAAGTGTGGGTTAATTTTTTTTTCAGGGTAGATATGTATTTTAGCGTATTTAAGCCATAGAGATCCGTCGTTACGCGCATAAACCCGCGGTTGAGGGATTCATACACGCAAGAAATACAAGTGGTACTTAAGCGCACATGTGTTGGCCACCCTTGTAACCCCTGTTGGTACCCCTTCGAGTGGTAGCGCATCAGAAAACACCTGTGTACGGAGCGACCTAGATTACTTGAAGCCCTCTTTAGATAAACCGATCGACCGCCTGACTACTATAGTGTCACCGAGAACAACACTAGGGAAGATACTCTCTAGTACCTGGGTAGTTGGGTAGTATGGCTAAGGGTACGATCTATCCTCCTTAGTTAGTGCCCTGAGATATTGGGCCAAGTACTACTGTTGGACCCCGCATGTATATTAGAGAGCTATAGCACAGGGCAAACCCTTGTCTGTAGAACCCTTGAATACCTAACCCTTGGGGACAAAAACATAAACAAATTAAAATAGAAAAGATCTATTGTCGCGCAACTATGTTCGGGTTGCCAAGTAAATACATATTTCTTTCTGGTTAAGCATTTGGGCATTTCCTCTCTATAGTATTGTTCAGACGACCAGAGTATAACTTCGTATTAAAAAAAAAAAAAAAATGTCTGGAAATTTTTTCAACATTATTTCAGACCTATTCCATTGGATTCATCTCTTCTCCCTTATCACATTCATCCATATCATTTTTTCAGAAATTTTTTTTTACCCCACCCACCCCTTTTCAGTTCCCCCATCCTCATGGCCCATACTTGTAGCCAAGACTTGGAATCTCGCTTCACCACCTTGCAATCTGGTCTCATTGAGACCCAACAAGAAGTGAAACAACTCATTGCCAATGTTGTCACCATCAATACAACCATGCAATCCTCAATAGGCGAAATCAAACAAGACCTCACCACCCAACTTGAATTAGTTTTTTCGACACTCTGCACCAAACTTCATATCTCTACAGATAACCCTTCCTCTTCCTCACCCCCACGTACTGAAGGTGACCATTCCTCTCATTCCCATACCTTGTAGAACCATCACTTTCAACGTGACCTACACCTTCCATGGGTGGATGTGACCAAATTTGATGGCTCGGACCCCACTGGTTGGGTAACCCAAATGGAACATTACTTCTCTTTATACATCATTATAGATGACTTGGCCAAACTCCAGTATGGTGTTCGCCATCTATATCAAGAACGTTGACAATGGTGGCAATGGAGAAAAAATTCTTGTCAAGGGTATATTGCTTGGACACAATTTGTGGCAGAGCTTTATGAACACTTTGACACTGACGCCAACCATTTGGGTCGTTTGACAAATTTGAAACAATTAGGAACAATGGAAGACTTTATAGATACCTTTGAGCACTTGGCTTTTAGAACAAAGGGCATGCCTGATGCCTTTTTCTAAGAGTGTTTTATTAGTATCCTCAAGGAGTTGGGTGGAGGCTACCAAAAGAGCTAAAGAAGCACAACATGTTGTATCTTCACAAAATTGCAAACCCTGCTTCATCCCTCGCCCTAAACCAGTAAATCCCACTACTCCCTTTGCTCCACTAAAGATCCAAAAATTGACTCAGGATGAAATGGATGAACACCAACTCAAAGGATTTTGTTATAACTGTGATGACAAATATTTCCCAGGCCACAAGTGTAAAGAAAAAAAACTTTTTATGGCCATCTCCGAGGAGATTTTAGAAAAAGATGAAGAAACCTCGTCTATGTCTGAATCACCTGAATCCACTGACATAACCCCTCCCTCAGACCCTCCTGAAGTAGAACCAGTCATTTCCCTCAATGCTCTCACTGGATTCTTTTCTCCCCAAACCCTCAAGCTAATCGGTTACATCAAGCATCGGAAGGTCATCATTCTGGTTGATAGTGGCAGCACCCATAATTTTATTCATCGCCGCATTTCCAAAGAAACTCATTGCTACATCCATGTCGTCAATAATTTCCAAATCATGATTGCCAATGGTGGTTCCATGAAATGTGGAGGGCGTTGTGAAAATGTGCATCTCCAAATTGGTGACTACCAACTGAAATCCCATATGTTTGCTATCAACATGGGAGGTTGTGAAATTATGTTGGGTGTAGTCTGGCTAAGGACTTTGGGTCCCATTCTCATGGATTTTAAAGACTTAACCATGCAATTCGACCAGGAGGGCCACCAATATAAGTTCCAAGGCATCAATGTGGGCTCACCTGAGATCATTAGTTCCCATCACATGGAAAATATGCTCAAAAAGGTTCATTATGGTGTTTTCTCCCAACTCCATGCCATACAAGAAACAGAGACACCCTCGGTACCGCAAGACCTCCAAGCCATCCTTTCTAAACATCAATTGGTCTTTTCCACTCCCCAAGGCATCCCTCCTTCTTGTGGTGTTCATGATCATTCCATTCCCCTTGTACCAGGAATCATTCCTCCCAATATTCGTCCGTATCGTCACTCCTTTTTCCCAAAAAAATGAAATTGAGAAAATTGTCTAGGAACTCCTTAATGCAGGCGTTATCCACCCTAGTACAAGCCCCTATTCATCTCCTGTGGTCATGGTCCTGAAGAAAGAAGTTTCTTGGAAAATGTGTCGTGACTTCCATGCCCTCAACAAACTTACCATCAAAGAAAAATTTCCCATTCATGTCATTGATGACCTCCTGGATGAATTGAGTGGCGCCCAATTCTTCACTAAATTGGATCTTCATTCAGGCTATCACCAGATATGTATGAAAGAGGTAGATATTTCTAGGACTTCCTTTAGAACTCATGAGGGCCACTATGAGTTTTTGGTCATGCCCGTTGGCTTGTGTAATGCCTCCTCAACCTTCCAAAGCCTCATGAATCATGTCCTCCATCCTTTTCCCCGCCATTTTTTCTTAGTTTTATTTGATGATATCCTCATCTATAGAAAAACCTGAACATACCATCTTTCTCATGTGGATCGAGTTCTCCATATACTCTCTTAGCACCAACGTTTCCTGAAACATTCTAAATGTGCTTTTGGCGCCTACGAAGTAGAATACTTGGGTGATCTGGTTGGAAAAGATGGCGTTAGGGTGGATCCTAAAAATAATTAAGCTATGCAAGACTAGCCTCACCCAAAGACTCTTCAAAGATTTCATGGATTTCTCGGCTTAACAGGGTATTATCGCAAGTTTGTTAAGAATTATGGGAAAATTGCAGCACCTCTCACTGCTCTCCTCAAAAAGAACTCTTTCAATTGGACTCCAGCCGCTGCTCAAGCTTTTCAAACCTTGAAGATGGCCATGTGCACCACTCCAATCCTCGCCTTTCCCGATTTCACAGAGACCTTTGTGTTGGAATGTGATACCTTGAGGAAAGGAATTGGTACTGTCCTTATGCAAGAGGGTCGACCTTTGGCCTTTACTAGAAAGCAACCCATCTATGAAAAATAAATGTTATCTATTCTGCATGCCATGGATATGTGGCCTCCTTATCTATTGGGGAAACGGTTCCAAATTAAGACAGACCATCAAAGCCTCAAGTATTTTCTGGAACAATGCATTTCATCCCTAGAACAACAAAAATGGGTGACTAAACTCTTTGGATATGATTATGAGATCATTTATAAGAAAGGAAAAGACAATGTGGTTGCGGATGCACTTTCCCAAAAATATGAAGATGAAGGATCCCTTTTTTCTTTTTCATTCATTGTACCAGATTGGCTTCAAGCCATTTGCCAGGAATGGCTACAAGATCCCAAAAGTTTGTAGTTGTTCTAGAAATTGCAGTCTAATGCTCTAGATTCCCCAGGGTACTCTTGGCTCCCTGAGGAACTTTGATACAAAGGCCATTTGTATTTAAGTAAACAATCAAAGCTTAAATCCACGGTACTTTCTGAGCTTCATGTTACACCCACAACAGGGAATTCCCGGTTCACCAAAACCTATGACAGGGTCAAACGTTCATTTTTTTGGGATGGTATGAAATAGGGCATTTGTAATTTTGTAGCTGAATGTGACGTGTGTCAATGCAAAAAGGGAGAAACAGTCAAATTTTCGGGCACACTACAACCGCTCCTGATTCCACCTGCTATTTGGAAGGATATCTCTATGGATTTTATTACTGGCTTACCCAAATCGGGAAATAAATCCGTCATCATGGTGGTTGTTGATCACCTTTCCAAGTATTTTCATTTCTGCACCCTTCAACACCCATTTACAACATCCACGGTGGCTCAAATCTTCATGGATTAGGCCTTCAAGATTCATGGCATGCCGCACTCTATTGTTTCTGATCGTGACCCAACTTTCACAAGCAATTTTTGGAAAGAACTATTCAAGATACAAGGCACATAATTGCATATGAGCACAACTTATCAACCCCAGACTGATGGCCAAACGGAAGTGGTCAACAAGTGTTTGGAAACATATTTGAGTTGTTTTGCCTTGGAAAAGAAAAATCAATGGGCTCAATGGTTACCCCTAGTTGAATGGTGGTACAACACTTCATACCATACAGCTACACGCATGACTCCTTTTGAAGCGGTATATGGACATAAGCCACCTTCAGTTCTCTCATAATTACTGGGTGCCTCAAAGGTCCAGGTGGTTGACCTAACACTTACAGCTCAAGAGGCTATTCTCCATACCTTCAAAGAGAATTTGGTCACGACACAAAATCGCATGAAGCAACAAGAATATCAAGGTCACTCTGAATGTCAATTTGTAGAAGGGGATCTATTGTTTCTTCGACTGCAACCTTACAAGAAAACTTCCCTCAAGGTCGAGCATTGTCAGAAGCTAGCACCCAAATTTTATGGTCCTTATACCGTGCTCAAGCGTGTGGGACAAGTATCCTATCAGTTAGCTTTTCCCATCCATTCGAAGATACATCCTATTTTTCATGTTTCATGCTTAAAGAAGGTGATTGGAGCGAAGTGCCAAATTCAAACCAACCTTCCAGAGTTAGCTGAAGAAGGATCCATTTGGCTACAACCAGAAGCAATTTTGGACCAGCGTGAACGTTGCCTAAGTCAGAGAACCATCAAGGAAGTGCAAGTCTAGTGGAAAGATACAACTCCAACAGATGCCACTTGGGAACCAACTACCATTCTGCAGCAATTTCCTCATCTCAAGCCTTGAGGAAACTGTTGTTTTTAAGGGGGTGAACATGTTAGGGTCCCAACCTGCACATAGGTAGAACAATATATTAAGATGTAATAAAGGTCAATATTAATAAGGCCTTTCAATAAAATAGAATAAGGTGGATGTAAGAAGACCTAATAGAAGCTTTCGCTTCTTGAAGGATCTTCCTCTAGATGCTTATTTTTAGTATAAATAGGAGTTGAGGGTATGAGAACCCTAGCTTGGATATCATTGTAATAGAGATCTGCTCAACTGGAGGTTTCCCCCTCGAAGAGGCCCTTGAACATTGCTTTCAGCTTCAAAGTGCTATTTCTGTTGTTATTCTTATATCATTTCAGTGTTATTGTGGTGAATGTTCTGGTTATATTGTTGTTATTTTGCCATTACTAGCATTTTACTTTTGTTATGCATACATTTTATATCTGGTATATTACAGTCCTCTAGGTATAGGTCATCATTTTTATGAGTAAGAAATGAGGTTCAACATAAAGTCATGTATTATCTATAAGGGACTCCCGGTCCTACAGACAAAAATCTCTGCATGGGCACCAAATGAAGCAGAGGATCTAACTAGGGTACCCATGTTTGGTAAATCTCTACCATTCGATAACGACACTTATAGTTGCAGATAGAAGTTTATGTGTTGCTATAAAATGGGTTCATACCTAAGGCATATGAGTGATAGTCATAGGATGATGCAAGTGTGCGTGATGGATTGGATACCTATCCTATATGCTAGGTAACAAAAATACCTGTCCAAATTTATGAATGAGCGACATGGCGCTGAAAACTGCAAGAAGCCCTGGATAAAACTACAAAATCCAACTCCATCCACTGTCATATTAGTCCATTAGACCAAAATATTGGATGAAACTATGAAAAGTGGGTAAAAATTTGCTACAAATACTAAAATAAAAACAAACCAATTTTATTATACCATTTGTATTTCTACCCAAATAGTGGATTTTGGACCAAATTGCCTCCGAACTTCAACTAGTGATTGTGATAGCTACGAGTGATGGAATCGAAGACCGTTTGGACTAGGTAACTCATCTTTCTCTCCTCTTTCTTTTCAATGGATCAAATTTTGTATTTAGGTTCCATTTTTTAAGTTATTTAGGGTGCAAATTGAAAACTTAGGTGTACGCGGGTTATACTTCATCGGGTTGTGTATACACATGCTTATACATGGCTATTCAAAAAACAACCAGTGTATAACAACCCTATATGTGACTGTGTACATTACATCTCATGTATATGTCCGTGATTTTTTCTTTTTAGAGGTTTCTAACTCAAAAAAGGGTTTGTCTCTTGTAGGATGGTGCTAGAGTGGAGAGAAAGAGAACATGAGGAGGTCGATGAGTAGTGGAGAGAGATCTAGGGGCCCAAATGGCCTTAAAAATATGTGGGCTATACAAGTTTTGGGATCTCAAAGGAATGAGAGCCCAAGTGATATTTCTATAGTTGCTCGTGGATTACTGGGATTTGGATAGTGAGAGCTTCAACCTTGATGGACAACAATTAAGGATTGAAGGCAAGGAAATTTATTTTTTGACAAGATTATCACATCGGCGTGAGGTGGTCAACCTCAAAGCTTGGGGAGTTGGGAGTGGCATGAAAATAGAGGAATACATAGCCACTCATTGCATTGCAGGGACCAAGAAGTTCAAGAGCCAACTCCCCATTAGAGTGATAAACAATCTAAGTCTCAAGATTGTTGTTCTCATTTTGACACGGATCATAGGATCAACCTCTTTGCACTAGCCATCGAGGCCACTTATGTTCTACTCAATGGAGTGCTTGACACCCATAGTGTACGACTGGTGCACCTCACTACAAGCCAACATGAAGAGCCAGTTGATAGAATGCAAACATGGTAGTAAAAGGAACTTTAGGTTTTCTTCTATCCTTTGTAGTTTTTTCTTCGAGTGGGTTCCAGGCTTGGGACCTAGAGTTGAGATTATTCTGCATGGACCTCGTGATCCATCCAAGGCATGGTGGATCAAGGTGATGAGGCATCAGGGGGTAGGGGTAGGGTTACAACACCCTACAATGATGACTTCTTCCTATGGTGGAGATGATAGGTGATAGCACTATATGACTACCCTTATGCAGGGATTGACTTCATAGGAGATCCTGACATGCCTTTACCACTAGGGTCCGCCTATGGAGACATACGTATGTAACAGTTGTTGATGATTGAAAACGCTAATGTAAATTTCGCCGCAAAGTGTTGCTAAATCCTATTATTATATAAGACTAAATAATACTAGTAGGTGGGACCCCCATGAACTTTTAAAGATCAAGACTGGTGTTATTCGACGACAATATCTTGTTTTATTGAATAATGGATCAAGCATTTTATACAGGGTTCCCTTGTTGTTTCAAGATCAAGTTATACCAAATTGTTTTAGGGTATCATTGTTGATTGTTCTTAGATTTAGGACTTGTGACACCTGCAACAAGCACATGTTAGTAATAACAATTAAAAAAGAGCTAAAAGGAAGAAAATGTCTTATGCTAACCAGCCATACTATATGCATTAAAGAATATTGTGGTAAGCCCAATCTAACATAGGATATCGATATAAGCGATTAAAAGTTGTATATGGTTGATATCCCTTCTGCATAATAGAGATTGTAATACAGGTGGTGCTCTTGGAAATTAAAGGTTGTTTTTGCAAGGTGAATGATTTTCTCATTAATCGTTGGTGTGCATTTAGAATTGACTGAAATTAGAGTAAGTAAGTGATGTGCATTTATTTCACATCACCTTTATCCTTACCAATGGAATCCACCATGGTCAACCTATCTTCCAAACATTTCGGCTATGGTTATGTTCTGACTTCTCAGCAAAAAGAAACCGCTTGGCCAATGCATGCTTAAGGCATTTGATTACAGGTATGTTCTTTTTTGGCCCTTCATGAATCTACTCTGGTTATGAAATGGATTTTGGCTCAAGTGTATTAGTTGTGCTCTCCTTAAGTATTGTAAATTTGTAATGGTGATTGTAAATGAGACATTGATGATTCTCTTTGAAATGAGGTTGAAGTTGTAACAGTAATGGGTGTTAGCAGTCAACAAAAACCTCTATTATCGTTGTTGAAATACCATGTTGGTCTTGCTAGGTTATTTTCGCATTTCACATTTTTGTAGTTAATCTACATTTTCTTTTATGGGGTTTGTGGCTAAAAGATCGCCACGCATCGTACACATGGGAAATGGATTGTTTTCACCACCAATGATCATGAACTGGGTTGTTTTTCATGTTCTTAATCAACCTGGCCTTACCGCATTGTGGTGGTGGTTTGATTGAAAGGCACGAGGGTTATACCCTGCGTGCGTTGAATTACATTTTCCATACCAAGATTGGCTGCACTTTTTTCTGTGGCGGGTACCAAGTGAACCCTTATTCCCCCCAGTCTAAAGTTCCAGAGAGAAAAGTGTCGTGCTTGTCAAGTTGCAATGGGTTATTGTGGGTTGGAAATATGGTTGATTAATTTGAATATGGATTTTCCCAGTCAGTCGTATGGTAGTCAGGTTTTTTTGCATATAGTTACTGCTTCCCTGATGATAATGTTAAGTCCTACATTGCATTCGCACTTTCGGATTACACAGTCACCCTCATTATATCAAAAACTCGGTATTGTTAATGAAGAAGGTCTATGCTCCAATTAGATTTGATGTGTAAATACACATAGCTACTGCAGTTTGTCCGGTTGTTTGATTTTATCTCACAGTGGAGAGTTGTTGACTGATGTGCAGCCACTAGTAATTATATTGATAGAGATTTTAATGATGGTTGGTATTGGTTACGAATGTTGGGTTTTTCCCACACATATCGTGTCCTGTAAATAAGGTTTTGCAAAAGTAAACTATTGGCTTGATAACTATGGTCTTCTTTTGGAACGAGTGATTATTGGATTGGATGTATCTATGGCATCTTTTGTTTGTCGTGTGATTATTGGGAATGTCACCCTGTGAGTTTTGTCAGTTGCACACCATGTGTAGTATGGATGACTTGTTTCTATACTCATTGAACCCACTGAGTTTTAAGTGTGTTATTTATTGCAGCTGGCCACTGTTGATGAAAATCTTGTTGGGTATGTAGCTCAACTTTTAAGTCACCTTGGATTGATTGTTTACAAGGGAATAACTACATTTCCTAGGAAAGCTAATCCTGCATAGCTTGTCTCTACTTGATGGTTGTTGATTGTACCATGAGTTGTCATTTTCAGGCGTGTAATTTTGGTCTTTTACTATGTAGATATATGAGAACGAATTTCGTTGAAAATTATTTGTTGGCTCTATTGCAAAAATAGTGAATTCATTGATTTGGAAGCATGATTGTGGAGTATAGTCATGTACTGAATAAATGACTGAGTAGTGATTGATTTTGATAGTAAAAGACTGGAAATGGTGATTGTTCGTAATTTTTTATAAAATGCATATTGTGAGAGCAATGCTCCCTGCAAATCGTATGGGAAAAATTATTGTTCTGCAGTAACATGGTGTTAAAGTTTGATTAACGAATAGTAAACTTGTTAGATGTATAAGAATCATTATTAATCAAATGATTGTTGATGGAATGATACATCTAGTCTTACTGCAGAATGTTTTATGGATCACTTGATTAATTTCATGAACAATAATCATTTTCTTCCCCTTCCATGATCTCACTTTCCTCTAATTAAAAACCCTTCACATATCCCATATCCCTCTTTCACTCCCTGGTCTGAGATTAATTATAACCAAGGGTTTCCTGCGTTGAGATAGATGAAAGTGGCAGTGTTTTGGGTGGATTTTAGTGATGTTTGATTGACTTGTTTTACAGTTGATTGTTGTTACCATTGAACAGTAACCATGTTTTTCCCCTCCATTATATGATATTTTCACTCAATACAATCCCCTCACATATCCCATGACCCTGTTTCACCCCATGTTCATTGATTAACAGAAAACCAATTTGTATGGATTGGATTGCATGAGTTTAATATAATTTTGAGCCAAATTTTTTTTCATATTTGTAAGAGTTGTCATGTATGTTTATTTAAAAGATCATTTTGCTAATCAATCATGCATACAAGGACGTGCCATTCAGGTAAAAGGATAAAAATAAAGGCCCATGACGCCTCTGTCAAAAAGAAGAACTAAAGGAAAATAGCATCAGCAAGGGAAAATATGATTTTGAGTTTTATTCTATCTATCATCTTATGGAGTTGACTTTAGGGATCTTGGATATATGATTACTATTTTTAAATGGCTTCAAATTTCATAAGCTTAAAATACCAAAGGTGATTATGTCGAGTGGAGACACAAGGAGGTATGTTTTGATTAACTAATGGTTATGTTATGACTATTAAGATTGTTATAAACAAAAGGAAGTCACAAGGGGTCCCACCTATTAGCTATTATTATTATTTATGACCTTTATTATAAATTTTACTCTTTCCCTAACTAAAGTTAGTTGAGTCTTTCAATTAACTTAACTAATGAATTGGTTCAACTTCTTCAACCAATTCTAATGTGTTAAAAGAAAAAAGGAAAGGGAGGAATAGGGGAGGATAAAAGAACGAAGCATGCTAAGGTTTTGTCTTTGAGTTTATGTTGAGATAGTTTAGTTTTCATTCATTCATATATTCATCATAGCCTAATTCTCTTTTGTGATAGCTGGGTCTTATTATAGAAAACAATATTCAGGGCTGAATCAAATCATTCAGATACTTGTTCTTCAAAGGTATTGATCTATCTTTGATAGTCTATGTAGACTTGTTTGTTTGTGAATTAAATTTCATGACTGATAAAGGCTATTGTGCAGAGTCGAGTGGGCAACAATCTGTGGCAAGATGATCCATATTTTACAGTTTATTTTTAGTTTTTTTTCAGAAGTCCTTTTGTATGTTCCATCGGGGATTTCTATGTTTGACTTTGGTCCAAGATTTCTGTGTGAAGTTTTGTAAAGACAATGACTCTTTGGTGAATTGGAATGAAATAAGGGATTGTTTTATGTCTCATATATCTTGATTATGATCTTGGTGTCTTTACTTCTATTCTTAAATTTATTTCAACAACTGATATTTTCAGAAAAATACATAAAAAGTGAATTTCCAGCAAGCTTTTTGTTGATAAAAGACTAACATAAGCACTTGTAATTAACACTTGTGAGTTACGATATATATTTTTGTTGGCTATAACCATAGGGTGATATTCTCGTCTACTTTACTTTAGCCAAGTAAAGTATGAAAATGCTTGAGTAAGATCAATTCATATCGTTTCCTCAACATTTATTTGGCAACCGTACTAGGGAGATATTCTATATCTCCCTGGTAAAATTTTATACTCGATTTTCATCAATACATCTTTCTTTTTCTGTTTTTTATGCTTTGACTATTTTTCTATTCATGACTGTTCCTATTGCAAGACAACCCAATCTTGAGCCCGGTCTCCAAGACTAGAACAACATTGCTTTGAACCTATTTCATACTATTTTAGACACTGCTAGGACCCATGCCAAGCTTAACCGTTCTTGGGCAACAATTGAAAGAGATATTAGTGTTCAAGAACAATTGGAAGCTAGACATAGAAAGCCTAGAAATCAACAGTAACCTTTTTTGTTTCTTCAATTTTGGCCTTTTTTTCATGTCCTTAGATTCT
This sequence comes from Picea engelmannii, assembly GCA_009831015.1. Classification (NCBI taxonomy): domain Eukaryota; kingdom Viridiplantae; phylum Streptophyta; class Pinopsida; order Pinales; family Pinaceae; genus Picea; species Picea engelmannii. Next base: position 175,048 of record ML784476.1, read on the forward strand.
TGTGCTTCTAGGAGAAGAAGAGGCTTGTCATCTGAAATCAATCCTATTGCTAAAATAGGAAGATGAAACGTTTTGTTATCTTCCCAACAAAGTGCTCTAAGGATAACTTTATCTGATTTGTCTAGCTCGTCTTTCTTTCCCTCATCTATCATCCACAAGATGGTATCTAGCGGTGGCTCTGGTGGCACTGGAAGTGCTCCATCTTCCCAATCTTCATCATAATCAGTGATTGGTAGCTTGTACAACCACCATATCCTTGTCCAATCTACTACAAACCCCACCAAATTCATTACAAGGTATGGCCTTTTTCAGTTCGAAGAAGATGCCATGACCACGCCATGGCATGTGTCCTCTCCTCTTAAGCTAGCACTTGCTACTCACCTGATTCCAAAGTTTAAAGAGAATTTGCTTAAGTTTTGAGGAAATAACACTGTCAGTACCAATGAACACCTAGTGGCATTTTCTAATGCTTGTCATGACATAGAGGCTAATAACAATGGCTCTTACATGCGCTTGTTTGTCAATTCCTTGGAAGGAAAGGCTGTGACCGATTTGTTTGACCTTCCTTCTACGATATTGTCTACTCGAGAGGATTTGATTTATTGGTTCCGATCCACTTACAGGCAATCAAAAAGCCCTGCTGAGAAGTTAAGGGAGTACAACAACGTCACTTACAAAGATGGTGAGACCATCAGGTCCTTCAACTTGCGTTTCACCAAGTTGTATAATCAAATTCTCGAGCTTATCCACCCTCAGAACCAGGCCACTTTCATGCATTACTACAATGCATTGCCTTCTCATTATCATCATAGGCTTGAGGAAAAAGACATTGAAAATATTGGTTCCTCCATATATACTTTCTCAGAGTATGAGGAACAACTCGAACTAACTGGTATACCCTAGAGAGAATAAGTTAGACAGATGGATATGTCCACTCTCTTATAGCTGGTACAAGATATGAATAATCATATGATGGCTTTTGAGCGGAAAGGTGTTGTCAACCCTCTCACCCCTGTAGCTTCATCCTCTTCTACCCCTCCTTTTAGAAGTCTGATTGAAAACAATGATAAACCTAAAGCTATCCTGCCTAGGAGTTGGTGTAACTTTTTTGAAGAGCACCATGAAGAAGCCATGTGTGAGGTAAGGAAGAATGCTAGAGATAAGATCTTTGGTAAGAGACCAGAAGCTACTATTGTTGTCTTAGATTTTTCCAAACCAGAAGATGTCATGGCTATCAACACTAGAAGCAAAGCATATGCCCCAAAAGGCAAAATTAACCCTCCTCATAGTTCTTCTAGCCCGAGTTCATCCTCAACCACTGTTGTGCCCTAGGTTCCTAAAATTCCTGAGAGTCAAAGAATAACCCCCTCTCCCCCCTCTTCCAAACACAATATCTTGAATCAATTGACCAACATTAAGGCAGATGCAACCCTCCTAGACATGGTTGTCATCCCTGAACAACAAATGCATCTAAAATGATTCATGGAAGGAAAATCTTCTGTTGTAGCCAATCTCTCCGAGGAGGTAAATGAAGAGGATTCTTCCATAAATAAAATAGGTGTACATAACTTTATATACCCTGTAAAAAATCCCCTTTTTTATATTTCGGTAAAAATCATGGATAAAATTGCCCATTGTTGCCTCATTGATGGTGGTTCGGGCCCAAGTGTGATGTTGAACATTATTATGGAAGAGATATATTTGTCTTGTACAGATGAAAATGCCAAGAGGATTATTTCCTATAATAATCTACAATAAATGACCATAGGTGAGATTAAGGATGTGACCTTAGTTTTGTGTGCTCACCCTGAAATAAGGATGACCCTGAACATTTAGGTAATTGATATGCCTTTAAGAAATTACTAAATTATTTTGGGAAGATATTAGCAAGCCTTAATAGGTGGATACCTCCCACTCAACGAAACACATTTCTCCATTCCTCGGAATGAGAAAAACATTATAGTTATTAGAGAAGGAAGGATATCCCCTTATATCGAGAGTGTCCCACAACCTAATGTAAACTATCTTTAAGAAGACCTAGGAGTATACTCTATCTTTTCTAAGGAGGATAATATTCCTTTGGAACAAATCAATCTAGATGATGGTATGTGGCACATGCACTTTGATGATTCATGCTCGAATGAGGGAAATGGAGCTGGTGTTGTCTTAATTTTGCCTGTAGGGAAAATCCATAACTTTTCTTATAGGTTGGAGTTTGCTTGCACAAACAACGTCACCAAATTTGAAGCCCTATTATTAGGCATTGAAAGCGCATTAAATCTTGGTTGCGGTCACCTATTAGTTTTTGGGGATTCCGAGCTTGTTTTTAACCTTGTATGTAAGATCTATTCCCCTAGAAACAAGTTGATGAAACGATACACCCAAATGGTTTGGGATCTTATCTTGAACCTATTATCTTTCAATATCACTCACATAAAGAGGGAACTAAACTCAATGGCTGATCGATTAGCTATTTTTGCAGCTTCTCCTACTCAAAAACTTCTGCCTCACAGACCTAATTGTACCTTTTAATCCCTATATCATCCACATATTCCTGACAATCTAGAATCTTGGAAGGTCTTCCACAACAACAAGATAATTTGTTCTTTTATCCAAAATGAACCTTTTAAGCCTAAGGAAATTATATCCATGGAAGATAACAAGATTCCTAAAGGCTTGACCCCTCTAGAGAGTTCATTTTCTTCGAGTGATGTAGGCAACAAGGAAAAACAAAAAGAAGAAGAATAAAAAAGGAAGGTGGATGAGACCATCTCCTTGAACAATGCAACATCCGAGACTCCAAAGAACGTGAAAATAGGTGAAAAATATTCAGATGAAGAGAAGGAGAAGTTTGCCAATTTGCTTGGTGAATTTCAAGAATTTTTTTCTTGGTCTTATGAAGATCTTCGTGGTTTTGATCCTGGCCTTATACAACATGCCATTTCCATTCAGGAAGGAGTAAAACTAGTTAAGAAAAAATAAAGACCTATCAACCCTGTGCTAGAAGAAACCATTTGAAAGGATTTGGAAAAATGTTTGAAGGTTGGAATTATATTTCCAGTGAAGTATTCTGAATGGGTTTGAAATCTAGTCCATGTTCGGAAGACAACTGGTCATATTAGATTATGAATTGATTTTTGTGCATTAAATTGAGCTAGTATAAAGGACCACTTCCCTCTTCCCAACATGGAAATGATTTTGCAGCATGTTGCAGGGTCACAAATGATGTCCTTACTTGACGGGTTTTCCGGTTACAATCAAATCAAGGTAAAAGGGGAAGATAAATATAAAACCACCTTTATTACTCGTTGGGGCACCTTTGCTAATGAACGTATGTCGTTTGGTTTATCTAATGTAGGTGCCACTTTTCAAAGATCTATGAAATTAGCTTTTGACGATTTGATCGGTAAGATCATTAAGATCTACCTTGATGACTTAATAGTTTACTCTAAAATCCGATCAGATCATTTTGGCCATCTGAGAAAAGTTCTCATGCGGTGTAGGAAATTTGGAATTTCCCTAAACCCTTCCAAGTCCATTTTTGGTGTTACCGAGGGAAAGCTCCTAGGACACATTGTCTCTGATTCAGGAATAAGTATCGATCTTGAAAGAATTGTTGCTATCCTTAACCTTCCTGCTCCTACTTCCAAGAAAGAAGTTCAAGTCTTTATGGGAGTTATTAACTTCGTCCGTAGGTTTGTTCCAGATTTTGAAGTGATGGTCAAGCCAATCCATAATATTCTTAAGCAATACCATTCTTTTTCCTAGACTGATGAGGTTGGAAATTCTTTTGAAGGGATTAAGAAAAAATTAGCTCCACACCAGTTTTGGCTAAGATGTATTTTGAGAAGGAATTCACGATTTATACTAATTCCACTGAGGAGGTAGTTTCTATTGTCCTTATGCAAGATAATGGTCAAGGAAATGAAAAACTTGTGGCTTACATGAGTCAAATTTTGTCTAATGATGAATTTAAATACTCTTTTATTGAGAAACATGTTGATGCTCTTGTTAAGGCCATTGAAAATTTTCGCCACTACATCTTAGGTAAGCATACATTGGTAAAAGTCCCTTTACCTTATGTTAAGTTTTTTCTCTCACAAACTTATCTTTCAGGAAAACTTGCACATTGGCTTTCCCAGATCCAGGAGAATTATTTAAATATCGTGACTTATACCACTATCAAGGGATGTGACCTAGCCCTTCACTTGGCTCAGCATGCCAAGAATGGTGAATAAATTGATGAAGAAGATAGTTCCCTTTCATCTCTCTTTTACATTGATGATCAGACCCTCCCTGTCTCTGAACATCCTTGGTACAAAAACTTGGTTTATTATTTACAGAACCAAAGATGTCTAGATAACTTAGATACTCACCAAAGAAGAAGACTTCATCTTGAATTTGCAAGATATGTCATTATAGGAGACCTGTTATTTTGAAGATCTGTTGATGGTGTGCTACTTCGCTGTGTAAACAATGAAGAATCATAGAAATTGTTGCAAGAATCCCATGGCTCTTCAAGATCTGTCATTCATGTAGGAGGTCATTTTTATGCAAGGACCACTGCCTTGAAGATTATTAGGAAGGGATATTATTGGCCTTCGATCTTTCATGAATCTTATTTTTTTTCGAGGTCTTGCAACAAATGCCAAAAAATTGTTTGGAAAGAACGCCTTTCAACCATGCCATTACAACTTGTCTCACAAGATTTTCCTTTTTAAAAATTAGATTGGATTTTATTAGTCCTATTAACCCTCCTTCTTTAGCTGGGAAAGTTTTCATCTTGATAGCCACAGGCTATTTTACTAAATGGGCTGAAGATGTCCCACTTAAAAATTCCACAGATGATCAAGTAATTTCTTTCCTTGAAAATAATATTTTTTCTAGATTTGGTCTTCCATTGGAAATTATTACAGATAACGGTCCCGCTTTCATTTCTGCTAAGTTGACTCAGTTTCTAGCCAAATTAGGGGTTAAAATTTTCACGTCGTCAACTTATTATCCCCAAGGAAACGAGCAAGTTGAGTCCACTAATAAAAATCTAGTAAGGATCGTCAAAAGGCTCATTGAAGATAAACCTCGCTAGTGACACATTCTCCTCACTCATGCTCTCTGGGCAGATCAAACTACTGCCAAAGTAAGTACTGGTTGTACCCCTTTTAAGATGGTTTATGATTAAGAAGCTCTCCTTCTATCTGAGATGGAACTTTCTTCCTTAAGGTTGATGTTGCAAACCGAAGAATTAAATTCTTCAGATGTTTCACAAAGAGTAAATGCATTACTAGCTTTGGAAGAACAAAGAATTTTTTCTTTGGATAATATTAAAAGGAGACAACAGACCGTTAAGAAATATTTCAACAAAAGCGTCAAAAGTGTCAAGTTTAAGGTCAATGAAAAAGTTTTGTTGTGGGATTCGGCTCATGCTGATAGAGGAAGACATTCAAAATTTCAGAAATTATGGTTGGGTCCTTTCAAAATCGCTTTTGTCTTAGGAACGAAATCTTACATTCTAAAAGATTTGTAGGAGCGACTGTTTTTCTACAGCACTAATGGTTCCCACTTGAAGAATTATGTGGAAACAACATGAAAAAGATCTATGTTGCTTGGATTGTCTGTATTCTAGTAATCTAGCTCTGTTTTCTGATTTTCATTTTTTTTTGCTCACAGTATTTTCTTTATGTTTGAAGTTTGCCTACTGCCTTTACTTTGCTGTCACTTTATTTCTACCTTTTTAATATTTTGTAATTTTATTCTTTTGATATTTGTTTTGGGTTATGTTGTAGTTTCAATAGAGAATAAGGTGTTGGATTATATTTTCCATAGTGACACTCCTGCAATCATTGTTAGTCAATAATAGTCAATCTTACACAACTGTTATGATGTCATCTCCAAAGGACCCTTGAAATTGTTATATATTTCCACTGTTGTCTTATAAAGAATTGGTTACCTCTCATTTCTTCATCCATTGAGAGTTAAGAGATAATATGAAAATTTTCCCTCCTTAAAGGTTATAGAACAGTTTTCGTCTAATATATTATGCATGCAGTGGAATATCGACAAACATCATTATTGCTACGCTGACCACTAGGCCTCGACATCCATATGCATAGACTGGTGGGTACTAAGGTTCATCTCACAGCCAGGTATTTTCAACGGCCCATTTATAACTTGCCTGCCATTCTTTAGATGGATGAGGGACAAAAGCTTGCCTTACTGCTCGAATGAGCCTCACTCACTATTTCTTCTCCAACCAACAAAATAGATCATATTCCCTCCCTTATTTCCTCCCATCTCACCCATAAATAAAGAGTAAAGTAGTTCCCCCCATATACAGTGGTAAATCCCCTCATACTTAACATTTTTCATAAGTTATTCCTGAATTCCTGATTGTCTTTCCATTAAATCTGCTCATTTCCCCCTGTTGCATAATCATTCGAGTTACGTCTTCTTGAGATTACTATCCTTGGTCTATGAAACCATGAGTTCTGAGTTCCAATATGTTAAAAAAAAATTTCCTTGTGGATTCGCCAGTTTGTTGACGATTGAAAACGTCAACGTAAATTTCACCACAAAGTGTTGCTAAAGCCTATTATTATATAACACTAAATAATTCTAGTAGGTGGGACCCCCATGAATGTTTGAAGATCAAGACTGGTGTTATTCGACATTACTTTCATGGATGACGATATCTTGTTTTATTGAATAATGGATTAGGAATTTTATACAGGGTTCCCTTGCTGTTTCAAGATCAAGTTATACCAAAACTTCGTAGGGTATCATTGTTGATTGTTCTTGGATTTAGGACTTGTGACACCTGCAATAAGAACATGTTAGTAATAACAATTGAAAATAAATCTAAAAGGAAGAAATTGTCCTATGCTAACCAGCCATACTATACGCATTAAAGAAGACTGTGGCAATAACAATCTAACATAGGATAGCCATACGAGCGATTAAAAGTTGTATATGGTTGATATCCCTTCTGCATAATAGAGATTGTAATATGGGTGGCACTCTTAGAAATTAAAGGTTTTTGTTTCAATGTGGATGATTTGTTGATTAATAGTCGGCGTGCACTAAGAATTCATTGAAGTCAAAGTAAGTAAGTGATGTGCATTTATTGCACATCATCTTTACCCTTACCAATGGAAGCCACCATGGTCATCCTATCTTCCAAACATTTTGGCAATGGTTATGTTCTGAATTCTTAGCAGAAAGAAATTGCTTGGCCAACGCATGCTTAAGGCATTTGACTATAGGCATGTTCTATTTTTGGCCCTTCGTGAATCTACTCTAGTTATGAAATGGATTTTGGCTTAAGTGTATTAGTTGTGCTCTCCTTAAGTATTGTGACTGTGTAATGGCAATTGTAAATGAGACATTTATGATTCTCTTTGAAATGAGGTTGAAGTTGTAACAATAATGGGTGTTAGCAATCAACAGAAACCTTTGTTATCCCTATTGAAAGACCCTGTTGGTCTTGCTAGGTTATTTTCACGTTTCGCATTGCTGTAGTTAATATGTCTTTTCTTTTATGGGGTTTGTGGCTAAAAGATCACCACACATCATACACATGGGAAATGGATTGTTTTCACCACCAGGGATCACAAATTGGTTTATTTTTCCTGTTCTTAATCGGTCTGTCCTTACTGCACTGTGGTGGTGGTTTGATCGAAAGGCACAAGGTTTATACCCTCCATGCATTGAATTACATTTTCCATACCAATATTGGCTCCTATTTTTTTTGTGGTGGCTACCAAGCGAACCCTTATTCCCCCCAGTTTGAAGTTCCATAGAGAAAACTACCATGCCTGACCATTTTCAATGGGTTATTGTGGGCTAGAAATATGGTCGATTACTTTGAATATGGATTTTCCCAGTTAGTCGTATGGTAGTCGTTTTGTTTTGGCATATAGTTACTGCCTCCATGATGATAATGTTGATTCCTACATCGCATTCACACTTTTGTATTACACAATCACCCTACTTATATCAAAAACTCGGTATTGTTAATGAAGAAGGTCTCTGCTCCAATTCGATTTGATGTGTAAACACACATAGCTATTGCAGTTTGTTTGGTTGTTTGATTTTCTCTCACAGTGGAGAATTGTTGATTGATGTGCAACCACTAGGAATTACATTGATGGAGATTTGAATGATGGTTGGCATTGGTTACTAATTTTGGGTGTTGCCCACACATATCGCGTCCTATAAATAAGGTTTTGCAAAAGTAAATTATTGGCATGATAACTATGGTCTTATTTTGGAACGAGTGATTATTGGACTGGATATATCTATGGCATCTTTTGTTTGCTGTGTGATTATTGGGAATGTCACCCTATGGGTTTTGTTAGTTGCACACCACGTGTAGTATGGATGACTTGTTTCCATACTCAGTGAACCCACTGAGTTTTAAGTGTGTCATTTATTGCAGTTAGACACTGTCGATGAAAATCGTGTTGGGTAGGTAGCTCAGCTTTTAAGTCACCTTGGATTGATTGTTTACAAGGGTAGAACTACATTTCCTGGGAAAGCTACTCCTGCATAGCTTGTGTCTAATTGATGGTTTTTTATTATATCATGAGTTGTCATTTTCAGGCGTGTAATTTTTGTCTTTTACTATGTAGATATATGAGAACAAATTTTGTTGCAAATTCTTTGTTGGCTCTATTGAAGAAATAATGACTTCATTGATTTGCAAGCATGATTGTGGAGTATAGTCATGGACTGAAGAAATGATTGAGTAGTGATTTATTTTGATAGTAATAGACTGGAAATGGTGATTGTTTGTAATTTTTTATAAAATGCAGATTGTGAGAACAATGCTTCCTACAAATCGTATGGGAAAACTTAGTGTTCTGCAATAACATGGTGTTAAAGTTTGATTAATGAGCAATAAACTCATTATATGTATACGAATCATTATTTAATCAAATGATTGTTGATGGAATGGTACATCTAGTCTTACAACAAAATGTTGTATGGATCGATTGATTAATTTCATGAACAATAATCATTTCCTTTCCCTTCCATGATCTCACTTTCTGCTAATTACAAACCCTTCACGTATCCCATATCCCTCTTTCACTCCCTGTTCTGAGATTAATTACAACCAAGGGTTTCCTGTGTTGAGATAGATAAAAGTGGCAGTGTTTTGGGTGGATTGTAGTGATGTTTGATTGACTTGTTTTATAGTTGATTGTTGTTACCATTGAGTAGTAACCATGTTTTTCCCCTCCATTATATCATATTTTCACTCAATACAATCCCCGCACATATCCCAGAACCCCGTTTCACCCCCTTCTTGTTGATTAACAGAAAATAAATTTTTATGGATTGGATTGCATGAGTTTAATATAATTTTGAGCCAAAATCTATTTCATATTTGTAAGAGTTGTCATGTATGGTTATTTAAAAGATCATTTTGCTAATCAATCATGCATACAGGGACATGCCATTCAAGTAAAAGGCTAAAAACAAAGTCCTATCATGCCTCTATAAAAAAGAAGAACTAAAGGAAAATAACATCAGCAAGGGAAAATATGATTTTGAGTTTTATTCTATCTATCATCTTATGACAGTTGACTTCTGGGATCTTGGACAACATGTTTATTTTGGATATATGATTACTATTTTGAAATGGATTCAAATTTCATAAGCTTAAAATACCAAAAGTGAATATGTTGAGGGGAGAAACAAGGAGGTAGGTTTTGATTAACTAATGGTTATGTTATGACTATTAATATTGTTATAAACAAAAGGAAGTCACGAGGGGTCCCACCTACTAGCTAGTATTATTATTTATGACCCTTATTACAAATTTTACTCTTTCCCTAACTAAAGTTAGTTGAGTCTTTTAATTAACTTAACTAATGAATTGGTTCAACTTCTTCAACCAATTCTAATTTGTTAAAAGAAAAAAGGAAAGGGAGGAACAGGGGAGGATAGAAGCACAAAGCATGCTAAGGTTTGATCTTTGAGTTTATGTTGAGATAGTTCAGTTTTCATTCATTCATATATTCATCATAGCCTAATTATCTTTTGTGATAGCAGGGTCTTATTGTAGACAACAATATTCAAGGTTGAAATCATTCAGACACTTGTTCTTCAGAGGTGTTGATCTATCTTTGATAGTATGTGTAGACTTGTCTATTTGTGAATTAACTTTCATGACTAATAAAGACTATTGTGCAGAGTCGAGTGGGAAGCAATCTGTGGCAATTTGATGTAGCTTTTAGAGTTTTGTTTTGGTTTTCTGTCAGAGGTCCTTCTGTATGTTCCATCAGGGATTTCCAAGTTTGACTTTAGTCCAAGATTTCTATGTGAAGTTTTGTAAATACAATGACTCTTTGGTGAATTGGAATGAAATAAGGGATTGCTTTATGTCTCATATATATTGATTATGATCTTGGTGTATTTACTTATGTTCTTACATTTATTTCAGCAACTGATATTTTCAGAAAAATACATAAAAAGTGAATTTCCTACAAGCTTTTTGTTGATAAAAGACTAGCCTAAGCACTTGTAATTAATACTTATGAGTTAGGATATATTTTTTTGTTGGCTATAACCATAGGGTGATATTCTCGTCTACTTTAATTTATCCAAGTAAATTATGAAAATTATTGAGTAAGATCAATTCATATCTTTTCCTCAACAACATTTTTTTAAATATTTCATTTTGTTTTTGTGTTTTTGTGTTTTTGTATAAGAAAACACTTTTTTTTTTGGATGATGTTAAGTACTAATTAAAAATGTATGTGACACAGATGTATGTCCACGATGACTGGAAGGAATTCTACAACATCGTCGGAGGCATCGAGGTGATGAGGCAGTGGGAGGGGACATAGAGAGATTCCTTCAAAACGTCCAGGGAAACCTGTCTCGTTTGACACAGAGGACTCCTATGGTTCAAGTGGAGGATCTGCCCAAGGCTATGCAACGACAAGTAGTGGGTGTGCCCCGTGATTGGGTATGACTCTTTCAGTATCTCACAAACGTCGTAGTGTGTTATCATGACACTCATACAATGCCACATGTGTAGATTTCATGAATATTGTATGATCAGTTGTATATGTATATTGAGGGTGTTTGCCCCAATTTTGTACTATAAACATCATATTTTTTGAAATATATAAAAAACATGGTTCTTTGACTTTACTTATGTTATAATGTGTACATTAATTAAAATGTTTTATTTTCTTTAGTTATGTGACAAATGCCAATCTAAGACAAAATTAGCATATGCATCAGATACATAATAAGAACTCCTAGATATGTGATGATAAGTAATAAAATCAAACTGTCGTTCCAAAAGTTGTACCAGTAGGAATCTTCAGAGTAGAGTAGGTTCACGCACACGGTAACTACCATTCAACTGACATACTACTAATTGGGAGTCCACGAGAACCTCTATAGAGAGAATACCATGTGAAATGGCATCCTACAAAATTTCTATAATGATGCTATATTCAGACACATTATTCATGGATGGGCCTAGGCATACGCCACCTGAAGACACCAGTAGAGCCTCGGGTGATTAAACAACCCAAGTACTGGAAGCAAAGTTATGTGTATGACGATTGGCCCATATACAAATCCTAAGTAGACCGAAGACTATGATGACATTTCCCAACCAAGGGAAAACTCGATAAGCAAGCTAAAGATAAAAATAAAGGGAAAAGATACATACACTAAATTACATTAGTATAAAAAGAGTTACGCCCAATCTTGGGGCTCAAGCATAATGTATTTTCAAATAGATCCCATTCCTAGGCTCAACCAACATGTTCCCTTCATAGTATTCTAATTCATAGGCTCCTTTCTCTAAGACACATCGCACGATATAGGGACCGTGCCACATGGGTTTGAACATTCCTACCCCAGTGGTTCTTTGTCTTGATCATATAGAAGGACCAAGTCACCCTCAACATACAACCGAGGATAGACAAACTTATCATATTGGACCTTGACTCGTCTTTTATTTTCTTCGATAGCCATAGAGGTATATCGACGCTACTCATCTAGACTCTTTAGGTGTATAAGGCGTTGTTCGATATTGGAAGTTTCAAGTAGGAGCGTAACTTCCAATCTAAGAGAAAGGATCTCACATTAAATAGGTAAGATCGAATCTACACTGTGTACTAACTGGAAAGGAGAAAAACTAATGGAATTCTTGACCGAGGTTCGGTATTCCCAAAGTGCAGGATACAACATGATATGCCAGTGATATTTTCTATGGCTGACAATTTTATGCAAAATGGTCTTGAGAGACTTGTTCATGACCTCTACTTGTCCATTTTCTTGGGTGTTGTAAGGGGAATACTGACCATGCTTAAACCCCAGTTTAGATGCCATTTCTTTCATCATTTCATTTTGAAAGTGACTGCCATGATCAATGACAATATCACTCAGGATTCTGAACCTAGCTATAATTTGATTGAATACAAAGAAGGTGAAAGTCTTCCCTTCATATTTCACTGTAGGAATGGCCTCGACCCACTTAGTAAAGTAGTATACAACCACAATAATGTGTTGATGCCCCCCAACTAAAGTTGTGTTTAAATCCACAATGTCCACCCCCCTCTTAGTGAAGGGACCGATGGTAATGACTGGATGGAGAGGGGTTGGATGAAAGCGCATTTTCCGAGTGAACACCTGGTAGGGGTGACACTTCTTTATCGTATCAACACAATCTTTAAAGATAGATGGCCAAAAATAATCGACTCGCAAAATTTTCTGGGCTGTCACAAGCTTAGATATATGACCACCACAAGCCCCACTCTGGCAGTCATTTAGAACAGAATTAAAGTCTTTGTGAGTTAAAAAATGATGCAAGATATTGTCTACTCCTCAACAATACAGAGTGTCACCGACGATAAGATAGTTCTTAGCTTGGTATCATATACGTTGTCGTTCATCTTGCAAGAGATGCTGAGGGAAATTAAAAGTTTGAAGATAGAGAATGATGTCTCCATAAAAGGGGCCAGATGATGAGACTGAAAAAATGTGTTCATCCATAAATGAATCAACATGAATAACATCCTTGTCTAATCTAGGGAAGTCAAATATTAACTCTGCGAAAACTAGTGATTATTTGGACTTCGTAGAAGCAGAATCGAGATCAAAACTCTTGTAAAATGAAAATCCATTTATTTTACTTTCACCCTATGATACACCTCGTAAGGACGTATTGAAATGGATTGACATTGAAAACCACAGTAGTTTTGCAAAGAAATATATAATGTCGTAATCGTTAGACTGTGTGAATGGAAGCCAAGGATAGATTTTCAACATGGGAATATTTGAGTTCAGGGCCGACCAAGTTTAGACTAAGATAATCAATGACGTGCTCATGGAGTGCATCATCCTCCTCAAACAACACTATACCAATCGTCTCTTCGGACGTGGAGACATAAATCAAGTAATCTCTACTGTAGTCTGGAGACTTCAACAGAGGCATCGATACCAAGGCTTTCTTCAAAGCATTGAAAGACTCCTGGGCTTGCTCATCCTAGATAAAAGGAGTGTCCTTCTTCAAGAGATGCATGAAACCCTTATTAATATTGGCATAGTTCACTATAAACCATCGTAAAAAGTTATTTTTCCCCTGTAAACCTTGAAGGTGGAAAATAGTGCGCGGGGGAGGAAATTGAAGTATCGCCTCAAATTTTAATGAATATACCATGATCCCAATCTCAGAGACTAAAAATCCTAGAAGACAACTTGACTTAATGCAAACAATATGCATTTATGAGGGTTCAAATGGATGCGATAATGGCGAAAACTTTCAAAGAATAGCCGAAGGTGCTTAGGGTGATCCACTCTCTTACGGGAATAAGGAGCAAAGTCATCAAGATAGGCTTCGACTATATGCTTGAGATTGTGAAATGCGAAGGTCATAGCACATTGGAAGGTTGATCCAGTGTTTTTAAGGCTGAAAGGCATATTCCAGTATGTGAAATTACCCCAAGGGAAAATAAATGTCGTCTTATGTTAGTCATCAAGTTTAATATGAATTTGGTTATACCCTGAAAATCCGTCCATAAAATAAAAAACTTCACTTTCTGCACACTCATTGATAATCTAATCGATGAAGGTTGTCAGAAAGTTGTCTTTAGGATAGTCTTTGTTCAGGTCAAAAAAATACATGCATACACGGATGGTTACTTTCTTTTTATTTATAGGAACAGGATTGGATACCCATTTAGTCAAGGGAACTAGGTAGATAAATACAACATTAAGCAGTTTTTATACCTATGCCTTAATAGCAAGGGCCTTCTGGGATTGACAGCTGTAAGACATTGTGAAATAGGCTTAGCATCTGAGTAATTTTTAATCTCATGTTCGACAATTCGAGGGTCGATTCCTGACATCTCTTCATATGAACAAGAGAATACATCTCAAAATTCCTTGAAGAGTTCGGTGTAGATAAAAATTTCTTCTAGCGAACAATCTACATTGACGTATACATTTTCAATCTTTTCAGGGATACGAGAGATATCAATCGTGACAGTAGGGGAGATACTCACCATGTTTTATCTGGCATAAATTTCATGTGTATCAAGTGGAACTACGGTATGAATGACTATATCACTCAAAGTAGATCTAAAATCATTTTGCTCGATTCTAGCAAGCTCTGGGAGAAAATAAGAGCAATGATGCATATCATCCTAGGGCCTGTCAGAACCATTCAGGGCTTCAATGATAGCTTCATACGAAGGAAAAGTATCAATGAGGCAGTCATGTTAACAAGACGATGAAGTGGCTCATACGAGCTCTAGAACATGATCCTCCTCATCCATTTGTGAGGCAAAAGGATCTGGATCGACGGAAAAGTCAAGAACAACTTGATACACAATCTTTGTTGTTGATAGTGGCATGGAAATTCCAGAATGTAACTGAACTTTACAATACTTTGTTGAGGAATTTAGGGTCCAAGGATCGTTAAAATAGTAAGTGCGGAAAGGAACATACCTCTCTAAAAAAATGGGCCTACTGGACATGGTGTATATATGGTGAACTGGTGCCATGAAGTCAAAGGTACCCATAAGAGATGAATACATTTCGACACCAATATTCTTAGTTTTCAGCTGAGAATTGTCGATCACAGGGATTGATGGTCCAATAGATGCATTGGGGCTAGCGTATGAAAAGGAAAACTTCTTGATCATCATGATCTTCCCATCGTGAGAAAACCAAAGAGTACGGAAAACAAACAATATGATTGCATTCATAGTGTAAGTCCAATTGTGTCCTAGTAACAAGTTATAATCGAGGAGTGCATCAACCACCTCGAAATCCACCTCTACTATCTTCCCACCTAACTGGACCAGAAGGGTAGGAAGAATACCATGAGGGAGGGAGGAATGACTGTCAAATGAATTCATCATGGTCGGAGACTACGAAAGGGTCAGAGGACTGAGGGATTTCCAAAAGAACAAGGACATCACACATGTTGCAGTGCCTTCATTAGAAACAATGCGCTTGATGGTATGCTTCAAGTAACCTACATGGATTTGGAATGCCACATGGTAAGGAAAGCGAGGCTTCACATCTATGACATCAAAATTGATAACTTTCGAGCCACAAGGATCTAGAGCTCCTAACACAGATAGAAATGCATTCCTCTATGAAGGACACATATGGAGTACCTCCAGAGCCAACATCGCACAAGGGATTTGACCCAGGTCATCAACAATAGAGTAATTATGGGAGGCTCTAGCATTAGGATTGTGGGTAGAGTGCTTGAGTACTCCTTTCGGAATACGAGGTGAGGGCTCTAGTTTTTTTATTTGTAAGGGTGTCTGCAAAGGAGGGGGAGACTCTAGACCAGGTACATTCTGTGGAGAACTGTAATCGCAAGACCGAGTGGCTACATTAACCTTATATTTAACCATATTTATGCATAAATAGTCAACATCTTGTGTCAGTGGGTTTTGACTCCCACTCACCACATTTTTGGCATTCGAAGAGCTCGAGGCCATTTGTTGATTATGTGGAAAAGGATTAGTGAGTACGACAGGTGGTAGAGATAAAAGCCTCACATCTTCCAATAGTTTGGGGCATAAATGGGTATGGTGATCATCTGTACAAATCTTACAGGGAAAATTCACCTTCAACCTTTCTTTCTTTCCCTCACCAACATTATTACTCATCTTTTCATTATTACCATTTTTCGTGTGTTTATTACTATTCTTCCCACCCTTACAATTATTATTACGTCCTTTCTTTTTATTTCCTCTTGATTGTTGGTTACCATTCGGGCTAGTTGACAATTACATAGAATGTACATCCATCGACTGAGTGGGATTGGAGGACACAAATGAAGTTGTGCCTCCTGCAGACGAGTTTAGAGACAAGTCTTTCAAACGGCTTGTCACTGAGTGTATGTATTTCAGATTGATAGAGGCCACAATGCCATTGGCATGAGGCCTGGGATTTTGTCTAGGGTCATAGTTTGACCTAGGTGCATCTGGAAGAATCTTGTATAAAATCCCATACTGAGAATATATAAGATCTAACTACTAGGATTTAAAAATTACTTCTTCCTTAGCAGTGACCCCATATGTAGAAATACCCTTCAAAATATAAGGTAGGAGAGATTTAAGGAACCACTCTAGCAGGAATTCTAGGGGTATGTAGGCCTTGATCAAGCTCTTCTGTCTATGCCACTCCTGGATGTGATCCGAGATATGAGTGGTTATGTCTTGACAAAACGTCGACAAAAGTTCTATTACAACATCGCAATGAACCGACAATTGGAAGTGGTTGAGGAATACTAAAACCAACCGATTAAAAGTTTTGTACGCCCCCCTAGGTAGCTTGATATACCATTTCATGGAAACCCCATTAAGGGTGCATTGAAAAAATATTAACCGAAAAGAATCATCATTAATAGAATTTTAAGAGCACCAAAGGTGAAAAGTGGTAACGTTATCACCAGGATCCTCACCAGTTCTACCCTTGAATTTTGGAATATCCGAAGGAAGCTTAGTGGGGACGGGAGGCCATGATGTATTATGATGCACATGGTCATTCATTAACTTAGAAAAGTATGGGAGATCGAGCGTGGACATAAAAGGGATGCGGGGTTGCGACATCTGGCCCCAAGCTCCCTGGAAAGATTATGGTTGGGGAATCGCAACCCATCCAAGGTTCTGGTATGAACCATGGCCTTTTCCGAGATTATAAGACCCTCCTATAGACTAATTCACGAGGGGTTGGTTGGGAACCATTCTAGTAGGAATGTTATGATGAGGATTGTAAACACTGCCCCCAATAGGAGTGGCTCCAGGTTGGGGGTTTCCCAAGGTATGAAACAGACCTCCCCTAGGTGTGAATCTGGAGGAAAAAGGTGGATTCTTCATGCCAAATGTGTTGGTCAAAATCGGTATAGAGGAGGTGGGTGTAAAGAATGGAACATGAGAAGTAGCTTGTCCGCTAGGTTGGTTACTCTACCCAGAAGCAATAGTATTAGACGTGGGATTAAAAGGAGGAATACCTCAAATGGTAGGAGTCGTCTATGGGATATGAGTACCACCAAATGAGAATGGATTATGTGGAGGAGGTGTGCCCCCAAGTTCAATTCTAGTATTTGTACCATCTGCTGGGATGGAGGTTAAAAATTGTTATGTGAAGTTCAATATACCATAGGAAAAAGGACTAGAGGCCATATGGATGGATTGAACATTATAGCCCGGTGAGTGACAAAGAGACCTAAAAGGGTTCATGGCTATAGGTTGAGTATTCACTATAAGATGGGAAAAGGTGATGATAGGTACCTCCAACACTACAACCATTGTGGTTGAAGGTGTCGAAGGGGTACCATTAACTATAGTAGGTATGGGAGTCGAAGGGCTCCCAATATCTTGTTGACTCAATTCAATACTCATCCTTGTATGATCACAAGTCTGATAAGTGGAGGTGTGTGTACCACGTTTGGTAACTTTATTTCTTTTAGAAGGCAAAGACTCAAAATGAAGTGGTAACTGTAACAAGCGGAGAGACCTGCGGGGAAGCTAGTATGGCTCCACGATGACTCAAGACTCATCATATAAAAAGAAAATCCTAAGGCCAACTAGAAATCAAAGAGAACACCAAAAATGATCAAACGACCAATATGCACACAAACATGATAAAGTGGTTAAAAGGGGCCTCCCTCTCTAAAGTAGGTATGCCTCACCCAAGAGGGGCCTGAGGCTCCTCTGCTAAAGATCAGAGGTATCAAAATCAATTATAAGGGCCCCTATGGACTTAACAACCAGTCAGTTAGATCCCCTTGGAGAGGTAATCCTCCATAACCCCTGCAAGTAACCTATGTGGTACTTAAGTCATGAAACTAAGCAACCACGGTATAACCGATGCACAAGTGAACATTCATAAGTTAGGTCCACCTTATGGATAGGGTAACAAAGCATGAAACCTTGAAAGCACCACCTCTCACAGAGGTAAGGGTACTATCAAGATCCCCATATATGAATAGAACCTCAGAAATACATCTAATGCTAAGAAGATATTAGGGGGATATCCCTTCAACCAACTTCGCGTGACCTCATGCTTAACTCTACTGTAAGCGAAGCCTCCTAATATTATCGATTATACAATGTATTTTTCAACTCCCTTAGTCAGACACATATGTTGATTTAATATCCTTGGAGAGGTTTACTCACAAAATCTTATTCCAAGGCTCTAAATCCTAAGCTAGTTTTTGCACCCTAGAAAAGTAAAATTGTTACTAACTAATTTTAAATTATAGTGTTACTTTTAGTGGCCTTGCTTACTAAAAAAGGTGCAATCGTGAAACTAGTGATGTTATGACTCAACAAGTAAAAGAAATGAATATGAATACAATGTAAAGTCCTAACTTCAATTCCCAATAAATGATATGCTTTTCATAATGAAATTCTCAATTTGGTTCTACAATTCCAAATAAAATGCAATATTTCTTTACATGTACTAAGATCATTGATAAAGACTCAAAATATTAGAATGGAAACAATGTAAAATGCCTAATATTTTTGTATTTTCAATATAAAAGAATGAAAATGCAAGGACTGCAACAACTTGATATAAAAACTCTACTATGTGTAAACAGAGACAAACCAAGTAGGATATCAAGGAGAAAACACCCAGCCCAAGATGCAAGGACAATCAAATGAAAAGGATGATGAGAAAGGCACCGCCCAAAAATTCAACCATAAAAATGTTTCCTTTCACTCCACAAACACTTAACAGTCATAACAAAGACCCAAGAAGACTCGAAAATTATCAGGAGAAAAGAACATATATACACTTCTTGCAGAAGGACATCATGCGTATGTATGCTACTATCAAGAAAAAACCTGTGTATATGTGTTAAAACACAACCAAGATAAGGAGAAGGCTAAGAAACACAGACTTGGAATGAAGAGAGGTTGTCAAGCAGTCACACGACAAGAAAATCAATATAAATGAGAGCAATCTAAGGAGAAAAACACTCCAAACCATGAAAAAGAAGATTATATCCCCAGTATGGTCAACAATTATGTTATGAGGAAAATCTCTCTATGGCTAGGGGTAAACCACAACATACTGAAATGACTGTAGAAATCAACTCTAATCTCATGTATGATATATAAAACAATATGCTAGAAAGACAAGATAAAAGGCCTACCTCATCCAGATGTTCGATGAAGTCCACCGTTAAGCACTTGAATCAAAGAAATACATCTGCAACTTGTCCTCACCAACTAGGAAATGAAAGAATATGGTTATAATATATAATGTTATCATATTCAATAGAATAATCCATCAACATTCATAAAAAATACGCCCATGGAATAACAATTCAAGTATTTGCAAGATATTAATTGGACGAGAAAAGAGTATTTTTATTAAAATGTAGTCAACATAAGTGAATGAATTACAAACTTTCATGTTGGCAGGATTCGAAACCGAGAAACTAAGTTCCTTCCAGCTGGGCCTCCACCACGAAAGCTCATATAAGAGAGACAAGGAGATTCTCAATCAAGTAGGGAAAATCTTGGGGGATGAACAATGTGTTCATAATTAAAAGGACAAAGGGATGCATACTCAATATGAAGTGAATAATTTCTCTAGAGTAACTTTTCTCTCAAAGTTTAATTCTTATCCTCTTTTCCATAGCTCATATTTGGCCCATTTGTAGCCTTCAAGTGGATCTGAAGGGTCGATTCATAGTGTTTCCAATATATGGAAGGTCAAGGATCATGGATCTCATGAAGTGACATGGAAACCCGACACTAATTTTTAATTTTGTGCACAAATCCCAATGTACATGGGTTGTAGTGGTGCAACCTATGTATACGCATGTTGTACAATAGGTAGGACACATATATGTGGAAAAGTAATGTTTTTAGCTCTGGTATTTTCAAAAGGGGACTTCTAGTCTACATAGGGAAATGGAATAAGACCTTTGTGCAAGTTTTCATAGGGTGAGGAAAATCTTGCTTTAATAGATAGACTATTACTACAATTTTGTCAAGAACTATGGTTAAATAGTTGCACCTCTAACAACATTATCAAATAAAGAAACATTTTCTTGGACACAAGAGGAAACCAAATATTTTGATGAACTTAAGGAGGCTATGTGTACAACTTCTTTCCTAGCCACACCTAACTTCACAAAAACATTTATTATGGAGTGTGATGCCTCAGGAAAAGGAATTTGTGAAGCTTTAATGAAAGAATAAGGCCCCTTTCCTTTTAAATAAATAAACACAAAAAACTTACCCAACCCCATTTATGAAAATGAATTGTTGGCCATACTACATGGAGTTAAGAAATGGTACCCTTATCTAATAGGACGACACTTCAAATTAAAAACAAATTGTGATAGTTTGAAGTACTTCTTGGAGAAAATGTTGTCATCCAAATAGCAACAAAAATGGGTTACATATATGCTAGGTTATGACTTTGAAATGAGCTACAATAAAGGAAAAAACGATATTGTGGCAGATGCACTTTCAAGGAAAGAAGAAGAAACAAAGGGTTCACTATGTGTTATTTCTATTCCACGATATCATTGGGTGGAAGAATCAAGGATAGAATGGAAGCAAGATCAAGAGCTATGCAATATCATTCAAAAACTACAAGAGAACCCTATTTCATTATATAAATTTGTATGGAATAATTATTTAATATGGTATCATGATCATCTATATTTATGTAATAATTCCCAACTCAAACAGAAGGTCCTTTTGGAATTGCACACTTCTCCTATAAGAGGACATTTAGGGTTCTTGAAAACATACCACAAGATCAAGAATAACCATTTCTTGGAAGGTATTAGAACTAATGTTCAAAATTTTTTCTATGAATGTGTTTTCTTCCAACCAAATAAGGAAGACTCAATCAAGACACCATGTCTCCTACAACCATTATCTATATCAAGCCAATGTTGGGAAGAAGTTTCAATGGATTTTATTATAGTTTTACCCAAATTTGAAGGAAAAACTATCATCATGGTTGTAGTGGATTGGCTGACAAAGTATTCCCATTTTAAAGCAAGTACAATAGCCACAACATTCATGGAAATAGTTCAAAAGCTACATGGAGTCCCCAAGATTATTGTAAGTGACAAAGATCCAATTTTCACTAGAAATTTTAATTTGGACTGAATTATTTTCTTGTGTGGGTACTCAATTGGCTCACATCACATCTTACCATCCTCAATCCAATGGGAAAAATGATATTGTGAATAAATTTATAGAAGGATATCTTCTTTGATTTTCATATGATAACAGACACAATGGA
Source organism: Picea engelmannii (assembly GCA_009831015.1). Lineage (NCBI taxonomy): Eukaryota > Viridiplantae > Streptophyta > Pinopsida > Pinales > Pinaceae > Picea > Picea engelmannii. The sequence continues at coordinate 196,822 of ML784476.1, forward strand.
TTAAGTGGTGTCCCTTAGCAGAATGGTGGTACAACACATCCTTCCATACTTCATAAAAAAAATTCCCCATTTCTAGAATTTTATGGATATCACCCTCCATCCATCACCTCACCCTTGAAATGGACTACAAAGGTTTAGGTAGTGGAGGACCACATAGAGCACCAACAAGAGGTTCTCAAACTATTGAAGGGCAACTTGGTTATGGCACAAAATAGGATGAAACAACAGGAAAATCAACATCATAGTGAAAGGGAATTTGAAGTGGGGGATTGGGTATTTTTGAGGCTACAACAATATAAGCATATGCCCCTCAAAAAAAAAAAGAAGTGCAATAAATTAGAACCCAAATATTATGTCCCCTATAAGGTGTTGCAAAGGATTGGAAGCATGGATTGCAAATTGGAGTTGCCTCCATATTCACATGTACATCTTCTCTTCCATGTTTATTTCTTAAAGAAGGTAACCGATGACAAGATACTACTCCAAAATATTTTACCATAGATTAATGAATAAGGGAAATTATACTAGAACCAGAAATAATCCTTGAAACAAGGATTAAAAAGCTGTGAAATCGAACAATTGTTGAGTACCTCATCAAATGGAAGAACCTACGTGGAAGAGTCGACATGGGAAGATGCTTTCTTCATGCAGAAGACCCCGCATTTAGTTAAGTGTTGAGGAAAACACTTGTTTGAAGGGAAAGGACATGGTAATCCCTAGAAAAAACCCCATGTTAAGTATAAAACCCCTTATTAAGCCCTAGATATTGAATTATTACATTTATAGTGTTATATTTGTATGTAGGATAGAACCCTTCATTGTACCCTTTCATTACAATTGCACCGTTTCTCTTATATATACATACACCAAGGAAACCTAGTCTTAGGATCATCACATATCATATTGTACATTGAATATATTTTAAAAGGAGGTTTCCCTCTTGAAGTTGAATTTGTATCATTCTCAAGGTGTTGGATCATAATATTCCTTCATTCATGGATGGGTTTTGTCCTCTAAGAAATATACATAAACCTTTCTCTTGAGTTCAATCCAACTGCATCCTCGGTTCTTCCTCACCAAGAGTTTTTTCATCATTGTTCTCTCTTTTTCTACACTATTCCACATGTCAACCACAACATATAACTTGAAAGAAGAACATACATTGCAGCATTATGTGGTTCCAACTCAAGTAGAAAATTTGCTACACATTTTCCTTTATTTAGGTTTCCATAGACTCTACAAGTACCAAGAAAGTTATACCATACGACACCACTATATTTCAATATAATTGTATGATTAAAGTTTTATGCCACATCTATATGAACAATATGGCTGAGAAGGTCAACCACACATGCATCATAAAAACTATTGCACCTACTATAATTGTGTGATCATTTGGTACCAAGGTGACAATGTGTAAGATCCCTAATGAAAATTAGGCTAACCCATGCAAGTATTATTCACGAGGAGGTGCTTGACTTTGTTTTGTATCCAAATAACTTCTTTGTTGATACATATCAAATTTATTCTCTAGATAAATCTTTTCTCTTCCTCACCCCACTAGGGTCTCCTTGTGAATTTCAATTTCTTCTTCATCATAGACATATTTCTCTTCAAAAATTATCTTGAATTGATGTGATTCCATCTCAATAGATGTCTTATTCTTTTGAATATGTGACATCACGACTATGGCTACTTCTGTAGTAGTGGCATCAATGTTCCTCTCTGTCAATGTAGCCAAATTCTCAGCATGTGCTCTCTTTTCTTGCCTAAGCACATCAAGGGCATTCTCTATCTAATTTAGAGTGGCTTTCAAATATCTTTCTACTTCTCTTATCCATAATTTGTTGCTTAATGATATTGTAATCCCTTTCAAAACAATTTAGAGTAGATTTCAAGAAACCTCTATCAATCCACACTTAGCCTCTTCAAGGGAGAAACCTCTAAATGAGAAAATCTTTAAATAAAATATACTTCAGAAAACATATCATTATATTAATTCTATTTCTTTATATAGTTCTATATACCTCCTAGGAAATTTCTAGTATGAAAAACCTCCTAATTGTTGGATAGTTGGTTGTCATTGATGTCAACCCTTAGAGATTGATGTCAACCCTTAGAGAGGTCCATCTATGTTGTATAGTTGATTAACATTTGTATGATCAAGACTGATGGTGAGTTAGTTGGGTGCATTTTTGTGTAGTCTACATGTAGCCCTAGAGGTGTGGTTAAGGAACCCGATTTTGTATGAGGAATAAAGACATGAAGATAGGTGAATTTCCATGTAATACTATCATAGATGTATAATACATGTCTTGTTGTTTCTAGTGATATGTGGTACATCACGTAGTTCCTCACGGTTGAGGATATATATGGATTTTTGAAGTTGAAGAACCCTCATTAATATTATAGAAGCCCCTAGAAGGTCAACAATGAAGGAAACTATTCTAGAAGCTCCTATAAAATAATCAAGAAGTTTACTAGTCAAAGTGGTTGTAACTAGGAGTTAATCATGGGTAAAGTTGTTGAAATAAGAAAATAATTAAAGATAAATTAATTGCAACAAGAATTGGTTAGTTTACTAATTATGGGTAAAGTAGCTACAACATGAAAGTGGGTTAGCCCTAAAAGAGGGAAGTTGGGTAAAATAGTTAGAAGATGAACCCTAAAGGAAGGCACTTGGAGAGTATAAATAAGAGAGAAAGAGACTCCCATTATCACATATTGAGAACATTGAATATCTATCTTGTGAAAGTTGTATTTTAGGTACTCATAAATACATCTGAAGTTGTGCAAGTCTGAGGTAAGAAGGAAGAGTGATGACAAAGTTTCACAGTTGCATAAGAGAGTGGAAAAGTCATGAAAACCCTTGATTAGGGCCATGCCTGTGGGTAAGACAGTAAATGTCTCATTAGTGATCCCCACAGGTTTCCTATAGCCTATCATGTGAGGCCCCGCTCGCCACCCTCCTTTTTCATGCGAGGCACTACCAGATCTGAAGATTGGAGAGTGAATCTATTTGCAGAAGCTGAGAAGAGACTACAAGAAGTGTAATAGTTTTCTGGTACATCATATTTATCTACAAGAAATAAAGATATGTTATATGCTTGTTTGTAGTTGGATGTTGGTGGTTTCTTGAGGTATGGTCATGGGAGATTGAGTATTTTCCCTTGAGGGAATATTGGTTGTATGGTATATGTTGCATGAGGTAGATCTATAGAGGTACATTGCTAGCACATGTATGGCACATGATTAGAGAGACATAATTGTACATGGTTTGAGCTATACACTTGTGATTGTTGGTATGAGATCTATGTGATCATATTTGATTTGTTTACGAGATTAATGTGATAGGTTTTTGGTATAGGTTGTGATAGGTCTTAGAAAAACATAATAGCGGAGCAATAAAATAAAATAAATGAAGAAATAAAACATAGAATATATAAAATACAATAGAGACACATATATACATGGTTCACCCAATGTGGGCTACGTCCTCTAGACAAATTTCTAGGTCTTTCCTTTTTATTATCCAACAAAATTAAGGGATACAACCTACAACACACCCGTTGTAACATCCTCTTCTTTCTCTCACAGTATCCTCTCTCAGAATACAATATTTGCAATAATACACAACCAAAATACAATTCCCTCATAAGAGAGGGTTTTCTTCTCGGGGAAACAACCATAAAATAACTTATACCGTCATATATGTGACATTATAATGAATGCTCCATATTGAATACAAAATTACAATATTTTACAATGCAATTTTTCCCAATATTTCGATTCGGGGGCATTTCCCTGAATCCCCCGCCAAGGGGGGGCTACAAAAATTGTCTTCTCCCCCCCTGGACTCCCCTAACAACATTTTTTGGGGGGAATTCCCCCCCCAAACCCCCCCGTTAGGGAATGGGGTCGAAGCACGGCTGAAAAAAAAACTTCTAAATCAGGAAGATAATCAAGCTCCACAACCAACAATCTCCCACTTGGAGACTAATCACAACAACTCCACTTTTGTTGTACTTGTTGGACTTGAAAAGAAGCATGAAGGTGAAGACCAAATGAAATTGAGCATGGACTCAATTTCTCCCTGGTTACTCCCTTTGTTAACATGTCTACAGGATTTTGGCTAGTATGTATATTTTCCAACTTAAAATGTCCATCTTCCAAAATGGATCGTATGAAATGGTACTTGGTTTGTATATGCTTAGTCTTAGAATGGAAGGTTGATTTCTTTGCAAGAGGAATGGAACTATCGATGTCATAGTACAACCTAATATTCTCTTGCTTCTTTCTCAATTCCTCCATAAACCTATGCAACCAAATCATTTCTTTACTAGCTTGTGTAGCAACAACATACTTTGCTTCTGTTGTTGAAAGTGCAACAAACTTTTGCAGTTTCAAAATCCAACTTACTATTGTTCCACCTACAGTAAAAACATACCTTGTGGTTCTCCTCCTGCTATCTTTATCACTTGCCATATATGAATCTACATATATCCCTATAGAATAGTGTATGAACCTCCAAAGCATAATGCATTAGTGCTAGTACCTCTTAAATACCCGAGAATTCACTTTACTACCTCCCAATTTTCTTTACATGGATTGTTCATATACCTTCTCTAAACTCCCACTGAATGTGCAATATTTTGTCTTGTGCAAACCATCACATACATCAAGTTGTCAATCGTTGATGAGTAAGGGACCTTTGACATGTATTCTATATCCTCCTATATCTTGGGACACATTTCCTTGGCTAATTTGAAATGGCTGGCCAAAGGTGTACTAATTTTCTTTTCATTGTGGATTCTAAAACTCCCCAACACCTTGTCTATGTACTTACCCTGAGACAATGTCAATCTGTGATTTTTCATGTCTCTTCGTATTCTCATACCAAGGATTTTATTTTCAACACCCAAATCCTTCATCGCAAATGAATTAGCTAATTTCTTCTTGAGCACATTTATATGCTGCATATTAGATCCTGCAACAAGCATGTCATCTACATACAATAGTAAGATAACATATCTTCCATTTTCTAGCCTTTTAAATAAACACAATGATCAAAATGACATCTACTATAACCTTGTTTTAGCATAAACCTGTCAAACTTCAAATACCACTGCCTTGGAGATTGTTTTAGGCCATACAATCTCTTATTCAACCTTCATATCAAACTCTCCTTTCCTTTGACCTCATACCCTTGTGGTTGTTGCATATAAATCTCTTCCTCCAAATCTCCATGGAGAAAAGTTGTGTTTACATCTAATTTTTCAAGATAAAAATCTTCAACTACCACAAGACTTGAAATAGTCATAATTAAAGTCATTTTAACAAGAAGATAAAATATTTCATCAAAATCTATACCTTTCTTTTGTGCAAACCATTTTACAACAAGTCTAGTCTTGTACTCCTTTTTTCCTCCATCTTCTTCCTTCAACCTGTAAACCCATTTATTTTGCAATGCTCTTTTTTCTGTAGGAAACTGAACCAATTCCCAAGTACAGTTATTTACCAAAGAATCCATTTCCTCTTTCATGCCTTGCTCCCACTTCTTTTTAGTGTCTACCTACATTTCCTCTTCATAAATTTCTGGTTCACCAGACTCATTCAACAATAATTAATACAATGAAGGAGAGTACCATTTAGAGGGTCTACTTAACCTGGTAGATCTTCTAACAACACTTGCAAGAGTTTGAGGTACATGCTTCTCCTGTTGTTGTACATTTTTATTTTTTGGTACCTTTGGAATTTCTCTTTTAGTGATCTCATCACGCATTGTGTATTCTGGTTTTTCTTTTTCCTATTTCTTTCCCTGTAACTGATCTTTGTACATGACCTTCTCATTGAATATGAAATATATACTCCTAATGATTTTTTGATTTTCATAATCCGATAAGCGATAACCAAAATCATTAACACCATATCCAATAAAGGTATAGTTCTTGTATTTTTCTTCAAGCTTTGTTCTATTTTCTTTATCAATATGGATAAATGCTTCACAAATGAAAGTCTTCAGAAATGAATAGTTTAACTTTTTACTTGTCCATGACTCCTCTGGAATGCCACCATCCAAAGAGATTGAAGGTCCTATGTTTATTAAGTAAACAATAGTATTTATAGAATCTTCCCAAAATTGTAAGGGAAACCTAGCATGCAATCTCATACTCCTTGCATGTTCCATGAATGTCTTGTTCATCCTTTCTGACACACCATTTTCTTATGGTGTTCTTAGAACTGTCTTCTCTTTATGAATCCCATGATATAAACAATAATAATCAAATTGTATACTGAAATATTCACCTCCATTTTTTGATCTGAGACACTTCAACGTTTCTCCTGTCTCATTCTCAACCAAAGCTTTCCATTTCTTAAAAGTATCAAAAACATCATATTTTTGTTGAATGAAATAAACCCAAGTTTTTCTACTTGCATCATCAATAAAAGTAACATAATAAAGAGAGCCACAAATAGATGATAATGATATGGTCCCCATACATCTGTATGCACAAGTTCTAACCTTTCTCTCTTCTTTTCTTTTCCGACTCTAAGAAATATGAATCTCTTTTGTTTTCCATAAACACAATGCTCAAAGAAATCCAAATCAATTTGTTTAAGATCTAGAAACAAATTTATTTTGTGAATTATCTGCATCCCCTTCTCACTCATGTGTCCAATCCTATGATTCCACAGTGTTGTATCCACTCCTATAGAAGCTAAAGAGATAGAAGAATCATTATTACCAGTACATAAATACAACGTACCTACCTCCTCTCTTTTGTCTATCACCAGTGATACTTTGGTGACCTTCCATGCCTTATTTGTAAATATAGATATAAATTCTTCACTTTCCAACTGCCCATTTAAAATTAGAATTTCTGTTAGATCTGGAACATGTCTTACCTCTTTCAACAAATATTGGTTTCCATTATTTTTTTTTACTTGTACCTTTCCCATTCCAACAATTTTCCATTGTGCATCATCACCCAAATGAACCTGTTCAAAATCACCTTTAACATAATATAGAAAATGTTTCCTGTGGGGTGTGGCATGAAATGAAGCCCCTGAATCTACTATCGAAGAATTAGAGATATTGTCTACAGAAAGAATCAAATCATCTTGTAACACATCACTTGTTACATTTCCTTCTTGATTTTTCTCCTTTTGTCCATCTCTTTGTTTATTTGGAGCTCTGTAGTATTTATTCAGATGTCCTTTCTTCCCATAATTCCAACACTCTATCTTTCACTGTCTGTATTTGGATCTTCCCTTCCTACAATTCCCATGGTTCCATGGGCCCTTTCCTCTATCCTTTTATCTTCCTTTGTTCTCCAGAGTCAACACATTACCTGATGTCTCACATGTTCTTTTCCGTCACATTTACTCACTAAGGATAACACCAACAACATCATCAAATTTTAAAGTGTTTGAACCAGATATAGATTTACTTACATCCATGACCAAACCATTCCATATTTTTGGAAATGAGAACAGTATTAGAAGACCTGACCTCATTATCAAAATCCACTTTTACAGAACTTCGTTGATTAGTAACCGTATTAAATTCATTTAAATGATCTGCAACAGACCCACCTTCTAATATCTTCATATTAAATAATCTCTTTATTAGAAATACCTTGTTAGACATCGAGGGATTTTCATATAGTTGAGACAATGTTTCTATCATCTCCTTCATTGTCTTTTCTTTTGAAATATTGAAAGCCATGGATGCTTCCAGGCTCATCATATCATTCCTAGTGCCTTTCTGTCAATAACCTCCCATTCTTCATCCTTCATGGTCATCGACTTCTTTTCTATTCTTCCCAATGGTAGGAATAGATCCTCTTGATATAAATAATCTTCCATCTTCATCTTTCATAACTGGTAGTTTTGGCCATTAAATTTCTAGACCCTAAACTTTCCATCTTCCTCCATTTCTCCCACTCGAACCAGTAACCCTCTTTTCCTATATTTACCTTTCTCTATGATACTAATTGTTAGAAAAACAGGATCGCGAAGAAATAAAATAAAACAAATGTAGAAATAAAACACAAAAGATACACAGTACAATAGAGACCCAGACATATGTGGTTCACCTAGTGTGAGCTATATTCACCAGAGAAATTGTCAGGTCCTTCCTTTTTATTATCTAGCAAAAATAAAGGGATACAACATACAACACACCCATTGTAAATTCCCTTTCTTTCTCTCATAGTCTTCTCTCTCAGGATATAATATTCACAATAATACACAACCACAATACAATTCCCTCATAAGAGAGGGTTTCCTTCTAGGGAAAAAACCCTAAAATAACTTATACTGTTAGATCTGCGACCTTATAATGAACAGTCCAGATTGACTACGAAATAACAATATTTTGCAAGGAATTTTTTCCCAATATTTCTCTTCGGGGGTGTTTCCCCCGAATCCCCCGCTTGATCTAGATTTTATGAGAAGAAATAAATGAATACATATTATCATTAAAATATTCTTAACACAGAATAATGTAGATATAGTAAAACGTGTTTCTATTCAATAAGGAAATAAGCTGAAATTGTAAAATGCAGTGGAAAACAAGTTTGCTGGAATGGTGGTGGCTTATCTCTGAGAAGATATGTGACAGATATTCTCATTCAAAAGAATATGAGTAGAATGAGGCTTTGAAGGGATTTTTACAATAAACATGAATTCCAAAACCCTAGACATCCAAAAACCTAACCCTAGGAGATGAAACGCCAAAAGTCATGTGGGCCCTGTTGGGGTAAGTTAGTACATCAACTTCACGGGGTCGTAACTTTTGCATACGATCTTTGTTTTAGGCGCAAGATATCCCGTTGGAAATTTATATTTAGGTAATGCACATATTGTCGTCAAAATTTGACTACATCTACAATTTGACTATGGAGAGCCCTAAAATCATTGTTTCGGGCCTCAAAACGGCCCCAGAAGTGGGAGACCTAAAAACTAGGAAAAAACTGCCAAGTTGGAAAATTGTTGGAATAGGTGGGAGGCCACCGACGTCCATTTGGATCAATCCTCCCCCCTTAGGAAGTAATGGTCTCCATTGTGTTGAGTTCCCCTATTAGATGAGGAAAGTTTTGTTGAATTTGGCCCCGGGTGAGCCACTTGCCTTGGTGTAGGAGCTACCCTGCTTTGACAACTTGGTAAAGGTGGATCCTTTTCTGGCAGGTGCCTTTGAGATATGTTTCCACAATTAGATCATTGGATTAATTTTGCATGCAGTCAAGGTTGATCTTTTTTGGTGTCAATTGTTCTACTATCTCTGAGGTGTCCAATAATGGTGGGAAATATGGTCGAAGGAGAGCCACATTGAACATTGGGTGCAGTCCAAGGAAATGTGGAATGTTCAGTTCAAAATCATTTTCACCCATAGCCTTGGTGATGGTGTAAGGTCCAGAACAGAGTGGGTGAAGATTCTGATGGGGCCTTGTAAGGTGTTCTTTCTGTAAGTGCAACCAAAAATTTTCTACCTCCTGAAACTTATGTGGCACCCGGTGTTGATCATGATGTTGCTTGCACTTGGCATTGAACTTCTATAAAATATCATGAACCTATTGGTAGATGTGCTAGATCCACTCAATGAACTGGGTGGCTTTGGCAGCTTCAGTTGGAGCAGGGGATGAATCAACCAAGGTGGCTGCAAGGGGTAGTGCAACATCCATGGGACCCAATGGTTGGAATCCCAACCCCACCTGAAAGGAGTTGTGGTCGGTTGAGCTATACAGGGATAATTTATAGCTATGTTGAACATAGGGAAGAATCTCATCCCATGTGTGAGGGTTATTGGAATTTTACATGTGCAGGATATGCATGATCATTCAATTGATGACCTCAGTTTGGACATCTATCTAGGGGTGGAAAGCAATGGATTTGGTGAGCTTGGTGTCCAACTATGACCAGAGGATCAACCATAATGTGTTGAGGAACCAAATTTACCGATCTAAGACAATGGTTTGTGGGATTCCAAAATTTACCCATACTCATTAAAAGAAGACCTTTGTTGTGATGATCTTCTTAATGGCTACCAGAATCACCATCATTGAAAAGCGATCAACAACCAAAAAAACACAATCATTTCCCCTCTTGGTGGATGGAAGGCCCGACATGTAGTCCATTGAGATGGATTTCCATGGTCTTCCAAGAGTAGGAAGAGGGGTGTACAAACCCTATTTCTTAGTGGTCAGTTTGGCAATAGTGCAGGCAATGCAGGACCTAATATACTTGCCCACATCATGTCAAAGTTTCATCCAGTAGAAATGTTTCTATAGTACTGCCATTGTCGTTTCAAGGTCAAATTTTCCTACCACCCAATTGTAGTGGGCTTCCCAAATCATCTTCACTCGGTCACTTGATGGAACACATAGAAGGCCCAGATTGCACAATAGCCCATCCTGAAGATGCAAATTAGAAACAACTGAGTTTGTGCCCAACATTTGGTAGGTGGTGGTGAAGTCAGGGTTTGTCTAATAGAGGTGGGGCCATCCATAGGTTTCGTGGCCAAAAGATTCTAGCACCGTGGTGAGTGTTGTGACTGGAGGTCCGCTGAGGAAATCAACGACTATGTTGGTGCTTCCTATTATATACTTGATGTTGAATTGGAACTGCTGCAAGTATGTGTACCACTTCTAATGGTGGTCATTCTACAATTTTCCTTGTGTCTACATGAACTATAGTGGCTTATGATCAGTTTGGATTATTGTCTCCTTCCCAAGAATGTAATGTCTCCACTGGCGGTAGGCTTGCACAATGGAGTAAATTTCTTTGTCATAAGTAGGGTAATTACAAACAACATATGATAATGTCTCACTATGATAGGCCACAGGGTGGTCGTGCTGAGTGAGAATGATTCCCATAGCATATTCTAAATCATATGTCTGAATCTCAAAGGGTTGATGCAAGTCTGATAATGAAAGTACTGGGGATGAGCACAATCATTGCTTCAAATCATCAAACACTTTTTGTTGGGACAGGCCCCACACAATTTTTTCCTTACCACCACCTTTGGTTACTTGGTTGAGGGCCCATGCAATATGGGAGAATCCCACAAGAAACTATGGTAGAAATTGGCAAGGCCCCAGAATATCTGAAGCTTAGTGAGTGTGGTTGGGGCTAGCCAGTCATGGATGACCTGAATCTTGGCTGGACCCACATGTATACCATGATGGTCAACGATGTAGCCCAGGTAATGGACCCTCTCCATGCCAAAGGATCATTTTTCCAAGTTGGCATATAGCTTGTGTTGTTGCAGGGTGTGCAAAACCTGCTGAATATGCTACAAGTGTTCCTCCCAAGTCTTTCTATAGATGAGGATGTCATCCACATACACCACTAAAAAAGTATTGGTGAATTGTCGCAAGATATCATCCATCATCCTCATGAAAGTTGTTGGAGCATTTGTCAAAACAAAGGGCATGACCAACCATTCAAAAAGACCTTCTTTGAATTGAAGGCAGTCTTCCATACATCTGTTTATTCTATTGGGAATTGGTGGTAGCCAGAATTTAGATCAATATTACTGAAGTATTTGGCCCCCGTGAGCTGATCAAGGAGGTCGTCGATTAGGGGAATCAGGTATCAATTCCTTATTGTGATTTTATTCAAGGCCCATTCATCAATGCATAGTTGTCAAGTCTCGTCTTTCTTATGTACTAGCATGATTGGGCTCCCATAATACGATGAGCTGGGATGCATGTGCCGCTTATGGATAAGTTCTTGGATCTGCCGCTTAATCTACTCATTCTCTAGCAAAGAGAGGTGGTAGAATGGACCATTGGGTAGCGGTGCGTCAGGGTTCATATCGATGGGATGCTTGACCTGACAGTGCAGAGGTACCCTGGTAGGTGAGGAGAAGATATTTGAGTATTCTTCCACGACCTTATCCACTTACTTTTATTGTGTGGAGAGGTCAGTCGCAGAGGCCCTAGATATGTTTGTGATCCTTCACTCATTCAGAGAGTGAATAACGAAGAAGAAAAACTTCCCATATGAGAGATGACCTTCCTGCATTGCTTGGTAGAGATCAAGGAAATAACACTAGGTGGGACTGCCTCGGGTATCCTGTACAATTTCTTGTTCAAAGTAAGAATAACATTGTGATTCCTAGACTCATATAAAACATGATGTTTCCATAAATACGGTTGGCCCAAAATAACATTACAAACTTCGAGAGGAGAAAAATCACACAATACCTCATCTTTGAAGGGCTTGATGTCGTACGACATGCGACACTATTGGCTAATACAGAGATCACTTCCTTGGCAGAGCCATCAAATGGTATAGGGATGCGAGTGAAAAGTTGTCGGTAGGGCTAGCGGCTTGACAACGTCTATTGATATGAGGTTCTTATGGATACCGTATCAACTATGAAGTGCATCGGGTACCCTTCACCCACATCTGTGAATGAAAAAGGCACTTGCTTTCCTCTGGCTTGTCTGGTTCACCGGGCTGGAGCTTGGTGGTAGCAATGGTAGCACTAGGTTTTGTGTTAATGATATGTCTCCCCCTTTCTAGTTTTGACTCAGAGTTAGAAACCACATTTGATTCAGAGGCCTTCACCTCATCCACCAACAACCTCTTTGAGTGACAATCAATAGTGTTATACCAGGGGCTCTTATGGAAGTCACACCACTTCCCGATATATTTCTTTGTCTTTCTGGTATCCTTCTTTTCTTGCATATTGCACTAGTTGTCCTGAGGTTGTCCATATTTTCTCTCTCCTTTTTTTTCTGGGTTGGGGCCTCCCTTTCCTTTATTTTGTTGTGAGGGGTTCCCAGGCCCAATTTTTTGTGTCTTTTGTTAAATCTTTTGCTCAATTTTGACGACATATCAGTAGGATGCACCTAAGGATGATATGTCAAGAAAATCCATTTTGGAATGGATGTATCTATGAAGATCATTGCGATACTTGAGCACTAGATTTCGATGAGAATATTTGATACCCAGCTTGGTGCGCAAGGTATGGAATATATTTGTGAAATCAGGCACTGCTTGGTCTCTTTCTTTCCACAGTGTGGTCCATTTTGTATACAGGGTGTCATAACTTCTGATAGGGTAGTATTGTTCCTTAATAGCATCCCTGAAGGACTCCCAAGTGACCATGACTGTAAATAATGAGGGTTCTGTTGATGGGTCTTAAAACCCTTAACTCAACAGTAGGACCCAAACCTGCCACCGAGGCCCAATTAGACTCTGCAACATTTGTGATTGGAATGGTTCTCCAATTCTCGCGATCTGGCCAATTTAATCGATGGGATTTATGTTTTCTTGTGGAGGCATCTCCTTCAGTCGGGATTTTATCTTTTGGTAATTTCTCTTTATTTAGGATAAATGTGAGAAAAAGCCGGTATAAACCAACTTGACCGCACAACAATAATGAAGTCTAAATATTGGGAAAGGAAGGGCTCGGGATAACCCTCGCTCCAACATGCAGACAATGGTCTCTTACCACAGGCCTAGTAATAATACTTTAACAGTGTGAGCACTTGATCACTAGCTGATATTTTAACCTAAACTATCCAAGAAACAAAATGAGAGCAAATTTAACTACTGCAGAAGAGGATGAGCTTGGGATAACCTGCTGCTCAAACATAAAAATGATAATCCTATACCACAGGCCTAGTAATAATACATTAACCATGTGAGCATCCAATTACTGTTTGAGAATACTAATTATTAGAAGAAAACATTTATATGATAAGATCAATAGCAAGAAAAATAATTCGTCTACCATGATCCTTCATCATATATCCATACATCGATTCATCATTTCCATCATTAAAGAAAAGAACAGTAGAGCAATTACACTAGATAACTTGAAAATATATTTGATAGCTCTTACTTGTTACATATGCTCATGAAATAAATAGGAAATAGTTATTCCCTAGGCTCAATTACACATGCATATGATGAAAATAACTTTGTCTCTGGTCCAGAAGGACTTCTTCATTCATAGCATCTCCAAAATAATTCTTAAAAACTAGAAAGAAAAGAGTTCTTGCAACAAACCATCGACCTCTATACCACCAGTCGATGTTCCTATTTATAATATAAAGCCTTAACAGTAATTAATGGTAAAATACAATTTGAGATAATAAAAAATCTCCACGTGGCATCATCATCTGACAATCTTTCAACACTCCACCCGATTTGTTTCTTGAAAAGGGTGGATTCTTTCATAATCGGACCATCTAATAAAGAGTTCTTCACAAGTATGGGCCCATGGGAATTTGTGTTGTTCCATTGGGGCCACATATATCCCTCTAACATCCGTTGCATGTGCTTGGTATTTTATCAATGTGGAATTCAGCTCTTGCAACATGGTTTTAGCTCTGATCAGGTGTTTTGTGAATTGTCGCACCTGTCCCGGCCTCGCATCGGCGACCTTCACACACTCTTAGGATCATAGGGAGTCTTGTTCGGCATATGTCTTGAGAATGTTTCTTATGTCGATAAACTCACTGGGGTTGTCGAACCGAGGGAGCTTGATATCTTTCATTACTTTATTAATTTTATCCCAGTGCTTCTGGCACTTGGCATATTGTTCTTGGATCTCTCGATGTGGGTCCTGGGACATCTTAGTCCAGTATTCTATGAATCTCTTTATGTGGTCGAGGATATTTTTTCTTAACAGCCGAATGCCATTTTCTTCCTTTTCTCGACCCCATTGGATGACCTCAATGCATTTGAGCCTTTCCACCACTTGTTGTGCTCTTTCATGCCATCATTCCATCTCCTTGCATGCTGCGAGAGCCATGAGAGTGTCCTCCTGGAATTCAATTATATTTTCAGTTAACAGGGTTCTTTCTTTCTTTTACTCATTGTAAACTCCTAAAAACTCACTCTTCAAATATGTTGTAGTCTGTGTGGTGCGTTTATAATACTCAACAATATGGCATAGGTGTTCCAGTTCTTTCAAAGTATCAGCTAGTTCTCTTTCATCCCTCCTGGCCCTATCCTAGGCAGCATCAGAGAGGGCTCTTCCCACGCCTATTAGTTCATACATGCGAGAATTTACTATGTTGATCAAGCTTTCCTCTATGGTAACCAAAATATAATGGTCCACAGTAATATTCCTCTTCTTAGCAGTCCTTTGTATGATGGCCTTCCTCTTTTGATCATACGAGATTGCATAGATGTCTGCTACTTCGTCCATCGGCTCTGGTATTTGTTGGTTTCCCCATGTGAGTGTGTTTCCTAGGCTACCGGTGGTATATATTTTTTCAAGATTAGACTCTTGAACCTCGTTTTTCTCCGAAGGCCCGACCTCTTCCTAATTTTTATCGAGGAACTAAGTATCAAGTGGAATGGATGTGTCGGGACTGAGCTCAATACTTGTCTATATTCTAGCGATGGCATCGCCAACATCCTTCTGTGGGGATATTTCTTTTGACACATCCAATTCTGACTTGTCCTTGGGACTACATGCTCACCACCATGTGTAGGTAATCCTTGTGGATGTTGACGAAGACCTCATCATCCATATTCCTTGTGTCAGGATCGCTATGCGGGGCATACTTGGGGAATTCTTCATTCTTTATTTCCTTGAACAGGTCTTCCCATTGTGGGAATTTTGTCTTGGTCCCAATGTTCTCCTCTGTGTCCCCAAAGGCTGGGGGTTGAGTGAAGGCTTGTTTGGTGATCGCCTTGATGATCGACACTAGATTGGAAGTGAATTCCAATTTTCTTGCAACGACTGGGGAGGAGCCTTCTCCTGCTTATGATTCTTGCATCTTTGGGACTCTAGGAGATTTCCTGGTAGTAGGTTTCTTCGGAGGCATCGTTCCTACAACTGAAGATGCTTAATTAGGGCCAACGCATAGAATAATATTAGATCTTAATTTATATGTGAAATGAAATCAAAACCAGACTGGTACATACCTATATGCTTGCTAAACTTTGTTGCTTAATACTCACTATACCTTGGAATCCTTCTTCGGGTCATTCGTCTCGCTCCTATGGATGTTCTGGACCTCTTTTCATGCAGAATTCTCTGGATCATAATAATTCAGAGTAATATAACGAGAGAGAACTTACCAGTTGCATCAAGCCATTAATACAAGTAATGGAACGAAATTTAAACTACTTACCTCCAATTCTCTGTAATCAATTTTACGTAGGTTGATGGTGGAGGCGTGGAGGGAGATGCATTGTATTTACAGGTTAAAATGATCATTGGGCTTTGCGCATGAATCAATCAATAAATCAATCAAATGCATCATATCAATCAATTAAATGCATCATATATATTGTATCTTAGAGCTAAAATGTCCCATCGTGTCATTTTCTGAAAGGGGAAGTCGGGGATCGACGTAGAGCTATGGGATTCTTCATTGATACTCCTTACAAAAAAAAACAAAAAATGTCGACGCCAATTGATTTCATCGGATGGTTCTGACATGACACATGGCGGATAAAGATAGGTGACTGGAATCACAAGTGCCAACAGAGGTGGTAACCTTATTTCATTTGCGCGCTTCCTATCCCAGCCTAGGAATCACTGATTTCGATTAGATATCAGGGGTTAGTAACCGAGGATGAACTTATTGCATCCTTTCCCTTGGGCTAGGTTCTTGGAAATTCATTGATGCCAACATGTTTTTTCGGGATTGGTCATCGACGATTCCTCCCTTTCCCCACAAATGACTACTTCCTTTTACATTTCGTCGATGCTAAATGAAGTTGGTCATTGACAAATTCCTTGTTCAATGCTTATCATGAAAGAAAAACTCCTCGTTTATCGATGCTAACGAAAACCGGTGATCGGTTTCCTTAGTTTTCTAGGACAGTTTTCTTTCACCTCTGATTCTTCTAGGTGCCAAAATTTGGACGCGTCAAGTGAAATGACTTAGTGGTTGATTCTTTAGTCAAATGTTACTCCCTTTAAGTTGTGATGGTTTCTACATATTCAGTGAAACTTTTAAAGAATCAAGGATAAATTGTAGAAAACAAAGATAAGTGGAAACAACATTGTTCCGAATTAATAATAAATGGTACCCAAAAAGTAGAGTTTGGCAGAGACTTTTTAGGGTGTGTTGAGAGCTCAACAAATGGAAATTCGATGCGCCAATGCATAATGTTTGTTCTTATTTCAATAACCTTAACTCATGTCCTCCTTTTTTGTTTATATTTATTCATTATTGTTATTATTATTATTATTTTTTAATTGGAAATATTGTTTTAGGGCCTTACCATTTACTGGGAGGGTATCAGGTTCTCCATCCAAGTTCTACAATCGATAAGTACCCACCCCTATCTTTTTAGCGACCTTGAAAGGTCCAAGCCACAGGCTCTGAAACTTAGAATGATTCCCTTTTGGTTCATTCACTCTGTCCCATTTTAGAACCAAGTCTCCCACCTCAAAACTCTTTTCTTTGGCCTTATGCTTATCGAACCATCATTTCACTATTTGTTGGTGAGCTAGGAATTTTGACTTAGCCTTCTCTCTCTCTTCTTCCAGTATGAGTAGAGTATTGATTCTTCATTGCATGGCCGATGAGGGTTCCTCGCTGGAATCTTGGGACAATTGAAGAGATGGCAGATAGAGCCCGTTTGGGAGGATGGCTTCTTGCCCGTAGACCAGAAAGTATGGGGAGTTTCCTATGGATTCTTTGGGTGTGACCCTATTAGCCCATAGATCATTATGAAGTTGATTATGCCAATTTCTTTGGTTATCTGTAACTGTATTTTTTAATATCTTTACCAGATTTTTGTTAGTCGACTCCACCACATCGTTTCCCTGAGGGTAATAATTTGCAGAGTACTTGATTATGATTCCTTTGTCTAGAGAACATTCTTTCAATAGTGTAGAGGAGAAGTAAGCTGCATTATCAAATACCAGAATAGAGGAGAGACCAAACCTTGTTATTAGATGTTGTTCTATGAATTGGATTACTACCTTCTCATTTACATGAGTCAGAGGGATGGTCTCTTCCCATTTTGTGAAATAATTGGTGGTAGTAAGAATGTACTTGTGCAACTTAGAAGAGTTGGGCATAATTTCTCCTATGATATCTAACCCCCACTGCTCAAAGGGCCTCGAAATAGTCACAGGATGAAGTGGGGTTGCTTCCATTTTCTCCTTTCTAGTGCTTATTTGACAAGTCTTACAGTTTCTAGCGTAAGTATGCACGTCTTTGAACAAGGTGGGCCAGTAGTAGCCGACCCTTAGAATCTTATGAGTGGTGGTATTTCCAACAAAATTTCCTCCAACGGGGCCATCATGAAGTTCCTTTAGCACCTTATCAGCGTCTTCAAATTCGAGGCACCTCAACAATACCCTGTCATAGTTGATCTGGAAAAACATTGAATTTATAAGACGATATTGTGCAGACTTTAACCTGAGGGCTCTTCTCTCTCTTGGGTTGAGGATTTCGGGACAAGTTATGTGATGTAATAGGTAAGCCAAGTCCTTGTACTAGGAATCTCATCCTTTGGGGAAGTATTCTACTTCTCCACACCATAGAGCTATTTCATTCTCCCATCTGAAGTCTTCATTTACTTGATCCTGGGCTTCGGTTGCGAGCTTGCATTGACCTTGTCCTTCTACCAGCTTGGAAGGTTTTATGTCTAGATCAAATTCTTGGACTACCGCCATCCATTTCCCTCTTCTTTCTCCCATTTCTTGTTGGGTAAACAAAGATCGGACTGGAGGGTGTGGTACAATCACCTTAGTGTGATTCTTGAGGATGTAGGACCTAAAATGATTTACTGCCTTATAGACTGCGTAGGCTTGCTTGTCTATGGTAGGATAGTTGAGCTCAGCTCCTTGAAGGTTAGTTCTCATAAATGATATTGGGGTTTCATTGTTTTCATCATCCTTCTGAGTTAAAACCGCAACCAGTGATTGGTCAGAAGAGAAGGTATATAAGTTAAAGCCTCTATTGAAATCGGTACTTCACAACATCAAAGCCTGGGATATGGCAGCCTTGATTTTGTTGAAAGCATTTTTTAGTTCATCATCCCACTTAAATTCGACATCTTTGTGAATAATCTTTTGTAATGTTTTGGTAATTTTGGCAAATTCAGGAGTGAACTTCCTCATGAAATTGATTTTCCCAAAGAAAGACTGCATGGCTTTCTTGTTATGAGGTAACGAAAGATGTGCTATGGCCTCAATCATTTCAAGGTCTATGCAAATCCCTACTTGAGATATAATATGACCTAATAGCTTCCCTTATTCAACCCCTAAGATAGTTTTCTTAGGATTTAACAATATGTCGTATTTCCTGCACCTTCAAAAATCTGAGTTAAGTGCTAGATGTGCTCCCTCCCATCCTTCGAATACACCATCACATCATCTAAACATACTACTACACACTTGTTTATTAGCCCTTGAAATGCCATGCCCATGGCCATCTGGAAGGTTTCTCCTACGTTAATTAAGTCGAAAGGCATGCGTTTACAAGTGAAGGTTCCCCATTTGGTTCAGAAGGTGGTTTTCGATCAGTCTTCCTCCGAAACCAACACTTGATTGTATCCTGATAAACCATCGAGCAAAGAAAAAATCTCCGAGCCTGACACGGTCTGCGAGATTTGTTCCATCGGTGGGACGGGATAATTTTTATTCTCCGAAGCTTTATTGAGGTTCCAAAAGTCTACGCACAATTGGATTTCTCCCGATTGTTTCCTCACCGGAACGAGATTTGCTACCCAGGCAGAGTGCCTAACCTGGAAAATTATCTTTGCATCCATGAGTTTCCTTAATTCCTGGTACATGAGAGGCTCTAATGAAGGGTGATATTTTCTGAGCTTATGTTGGAAAGGCTTGACTTCAGGTTTCAATGGGATGGTGTTCTAAATAATACGAGTATCATATGTTTTCAACTCCTTATAGGACCATGCGAAAATGTTCTAGTATTGTCTAAACAACTTGAGGCAGGCCTTTCTTTATTCCTTAGATATAGTTTTGCCAAGGTTTACATTCCTTGGGTTCTTTGGGGTCCCAATATTCATAGTTTCATGTAGGGGACAAGAGCTGCCAGTCTTTGCGCTTTTAGGACCTTTGAATCGTTCCTTTAGATCAAACAGATATTCTATATTAGCTACCCCTTTCGGGATCGTATGGGCCTTTGATCTATCCATATGCCAGTCTTCCATAGGACCCTTTTCTGTTGAGTTCTCTTGTAACTCTTCATCATCAATAGCGAGATCTTTGAAATTGTCTTGATTGGTCAAAAAACTTATGATCTGTTCATCTCCTTCGAAGACTTTCTAATTAGAAATGTTATTAGGTATCGATGGCTTGTAGAACAGTTTTACAGTGAATCAGGAGGCTTCATAATCCTCTAAAGGAAATAGCCTAGAAGCGGCTGTGGCTAGGGAATCAGCCAGGGTATTCTTTTCCCTGGGGATTGCGGTAATGTTGAAAACTCCAAAGCATTCTATTAACCTATGCACCTCCTACTAGTAATTCTTAAGGTGGGGCGAATTGCAATGTATCGTGTTTCTTACTTGTATAATTATGATTTCTAAGTCTCCAAAAACCTTTAAATCTTTGACATTAAGATCTATGGCTTTCTTTAACCCTTGCACCATGGCTTCATACTCGACAGTGTTGTTGGTGCACTCAAATTCTAGCCTATAGGACAAGAAATGACGCCTGCCCCATGGGTCGATTAGAATGCACCCCGCTCCTGATCCTTCTTGTGACTTGGATCCATCAAAATAGAGGGCCCAAATAAATGAATGACAACCATTCCTTCTTTCACCATTGTTGATGTTATGTTGTCCACCCTTTCCTTCCACTCGACTTGGCACAAGATTTTGACAAAAGAGAGAATCTTCTGTCGGCATCGACGATTTCTCCTAGAAAGAAAGCTCAGAGTTTTGGGTAATCGAAACATTGGATATGAGAGGAGGGAAGTTCCTGAAGTAGGAGTCACAAGAATAATTACCCAATATGGAAAAATCTGTGGAGGCTGGTTCATTAGGGGATTCCATATTGGTGATCATATGGTTCACATATCTCTCCCTATCAATTCAGATCATGTTCTTGTATCCTTTCAGTGGTAAAAAAAGGTGTGCCCAATTAGTAATAAAGTATCCATTCATCTTTTCAGACCAATATCGGCTCAATAATAGCCCATATGCCTCAAGGATATCTAGTATAATGATATCAATCACCTGCATGAACTTAGGGTGTGTCGCTATCTTGATCATCACATATTTGAGTTCCCCCATAACCTTGACTTGGGTTCTGTCTAGTTGTATAACATGCTTATCGATTCTAAGAGGGACAAAACCTAGATTATTACAAATGGCCAAGGGCATGACATTAGAAGACGCTCCAGAATCTACCAAACAATTGTGAAGATTCCTATTGAAGACTTCGAACATTAAAAGGAAAGGAGGCACAAAAGGTCTCTCCTTCCTGCCTTCTAAGCAGGTGTTTATCATTGGTTTTATTTCCAAATTTGGAGGGGGTAGATTCTTCTCTCGACCATCGTCGGTGGCTAGTTTTTCTACCAAACTTAGAGCCTGGAACAGAAGGTCTTTCTGCTGAGGGATTCTACATACGTCAGCTTCTTCAAATCTTTGACTATGTTATAATGTAGCTTAGGATATTCCCACATATGGATGCTTAGAGGCTGTTTACTGGGAGAGACAAGAATTCTTGGGTGATCGGGAGTCAATTTAATTTGTGAGACACAGGTGGCATCGATATATTTTGGGCCAGGTTGACCCTTACTACGTGTTTGTACCACCGATATCTCTGTGGGTGGTGCCTGAGGTTAAAAAGATCGTCTGAAGACATGATCATGTTAGGATCCCATATCAGCATGGTCATGTCTTGTGGTGGGTCAACCTCTTCCTGATTGGCAATGTTAAAGGCCGAACTGTTGGGTGGTTCGGTCAGAGAGACTTCACCCAGAAAATGATTGGCCATTAAATTCATGGTGTTGAACCACTGAGGAAATTCCCTTTCTGATTGGTTCTCTTGGTGGTAAGTGTAGAAAGAATCAAACACAACATTCCCTAAGTCAATGTTTAGGTTGGTTGGTGGAGGTTCAATTTCTTTGAAAGGCTGGTTTATTTTAAAGAAAGGCTTATAGGGTCTTTGGCCTTGGTTTCCCTCACTCACAGTTCTTTTCATATCTATAATCTCATTTGATAGTTTCTTGACCATGTGTTGCAGGTCTTCTATATCCCCATTACCCTTATCGGGAGTTGGTTCAGCCGGCTTCCCCAATGGTCTATTCAATAGGACTCCTCTCCTGGGAGGGGGATGGCTTTATTTTCTTGCTAGAGATGTCTGGCCTTCTTTACACCCTTTCATCTAGAACTCTATCATCTTGGTGTCTTCGAAATTCTTCGTGAGGGTTTGCTTAGTGGCTCTTTTAACGAACATGGAAATAGAGTTCGGAAGAGTGTTAGCATAGACCTCAATTTGCAACTCTTGAGCTGGTTTTTCTGTAGGCTGAAACTTGTTTAGGATAGTCGTGAATATTTGATTGAAATCTTTGACCCTTTCCTTTGGGGTCATGGTGGCTATGAACAATTTGGCCATAAGGGCTTGTGTGGTAGTTTCCTCAGCAAATTTTTCTGGAAAGTCCTTTTGGAACTTAGTCCAGTTGGTTATGGATCCTACTGGCAAGTTAAAATACCAAGTGGAGGCCAAGTTCTCAAACATGTAGGGGAAAATTTTTCATACATTGTCTTCATGTTGACCATTCATAAGCTTGATCGTGAGTATGAACTTCTTGATATGATCTTCAAGCAATCATGAGGTCTTAGGATCATACTTGGGGAGCAACTTTTCTAGGTGCCTAGGGAGATTGTGTATTCGTCCAGGGATGGCCACGGTGTCCCCAGCCAACCAAGGTTGGTCACCTTGAAGTAGAAATTATCTCTCCTCCTCATGACCATTTTTATCTTCCATATCTTCAAATTCGAAGTTAGGCTCTTCCTCCTCTAAAAGATTGTTAGGTTCAGAGATGTCATTGGCTGGCGTCTCGAGTATGAGCTCAAGAGGTTCTTGGATTTCGTTGATCGTGAAGTCTATTAAGTCTTCAACGAAGTGTACAAAAACTTTGTTGGGAGTGCTGACCACTGGTCTGCCTTGTTGTTTTCTTTGAGGGAGGATGGGGGTGAATGGAAATGTGCTGATATGTCGTGTGTAAGCTCTGGTAATCCTTATAAACTGATTCACTTCCTCATGAGGGAGGGCATAAGGTATTTCAAGGTGAAGAATCCTTCCTCGAAGTGGGGCAAGTTATCCACTTCGGGAGTACTCGGTGAAGGTGGGTTGTCTGTTGGATGACTAGCCATGCATGTGGCCCGTTACGAATCTATAGGTTTTTCGAAATATCATATAACTTACATATTCAACCATTCATTCTCAGGCCCTCCTTCTAGCACCAATTTTGTTGATGGGTCTTAAACCCCTTAACTCAACAGTAGGAACGAAACCTGCCACCGAGTCCCAATTAGACTCTACAACATTTGTGATTCGAATGGTTCTCCAGATCTCGTGATCTGGCCAATTTAATCGATGGGATTTATGTTTTCTTGTGGAGGCATCTCCTTCAGTCGAGATTTTCTCTTTTGGTAATTTCTCTTTAGTTAGGATAAATGTGAGAAAAATCTGGTATAAACCAACTTGACCGCACTCCAACATGCAGACAATGATCTCTTAGCACAGGACTAGTAATAATACTTTAACCATGTGAGCACTCGATCACTAGCTGAGATTTTAACCTAAACTATCCAAGAAACAAGATGAGAGCAAATTTAACTATTGCAGAAGAGGATGAGCTTGGGATAACCCGCTGCTCAAACATGCAAATGATAATCCTATACCACAGGCCTAGTAATAATACATTATCCATGTGAGCATCTAATTAATGTTTGAGAATACTAATTATTAGAAGAAATAATTTATATGATAAGATCAATAGCAAGCAAAATAATGTTAGAAAAATAGGACCGCGGAGAAATAAAATAAAACAAATGAAAAAACAAAACACAGAAGACACACAATACAAGAGAGACACAGATTTACATGGTTCACCCAGTGTGGGCTACGTCCACTAGAGAAATTGCCAGGTCCTTCCTTTATTATTATCCAGCAAATGAAGGGATACAACCTACAACAAAACCCGTTGTAACTTCCTCTTCTTTCTCTCACAATCTCCTCTCTCAGAATACAATATTCACCATCATCATCCATAGCCGCAATACATTTCCCTCATAAAAGAGAGTTGCCTTCTAGGGAAAAAAACCCTAACATAATCTCTACCGTTAGATCTGCGACCTTATAATGAACGGTCCATATTTACAATGAAATTACAATATACTTTTACAAGGCAATTTTTGCTTCTGGGGATTCACCCCCGAACCCCCGCTGGGGGTCCGCTTGCCCCCAGACCCCCCAGCCGGGGGGATAGCCCCCCCGGACCCCGCAGAGGGGGTACCCCCCCTCTGCACTCCCCCGCGTGGAAGAGTGTACATACTTCTGGGGTGTAAATACTTCATGGGGTATAAACATGGCTGAAAGCAAGG